>VXBI01009565.1:415344-491284 GCA_013397375.1 Toxostoma redivivum
CCGGGCCGTGCCGTGCCGGCCTCTCCCCGCGCCCCCGCCGCCCCCGCACCGCCGCTCCCGGCCCGGCCGGTGCCGCCGCCCCATTGGCTGCCGGTCACGTGCCGCGGGGCGCTCCGCCAATCAGCGCCGCCGGAACGCGCTTCGGAAACTTTGGTGACTTTCAAAAGGCGCCGGGGGGCGGCGGCTGCGGCCGCTCCCGGTCCCGTTCTCATTCCCATTCCCGTTCCTGTTCCTCCTCGGCCTTGCTAAAGCCCCCGTCCACACTCAATGACTTACAGTCACGGGCACAAGGCTCTGCATCTTCTGAGGTATACACCAGCGCGTGCCATAATTTTAAAAGCGTGATTGACCTTAAAATTATCTGAAAGAGGAAAAGCTTTACATTAATTCTTCTTTTATTTTTCAATTCAAAAGCCCTCTGCTGCAAAAGCAAGCGGCGGGACAGCGCCCGTATCTATTTTTAACGCCAGCCCAACATCTTTAGACCAAAGTGCCCTTTTCCCAACCAAGGACAGCTTTCTGTGCCGCAGTCTATGAAATATTAGACACTTCCACTCATCTCCATCCCAGCATGATGTCATCATTCCAGAAGACAATCCCTGGCATCCGCAGAGCACTGGAGCTCCCGCAGACAATGGGGCAGAGCTCACTGCAGCCCGTGAATTCCTTGCCGTGCCCTCGCAGGCAGGATCGATAGAAGGGACCCGAGCTCTGCAGAGCGCTCAGGTGTGTTCCTACCAGCCGTGCACACAAACACTCGCTCATTAGTGGTGCCTGGCATTTGTTTCCGGAGCCAAAACAACAACACAAATTATCACACGTGTATCACTGCGGCCCGCACAGGCAGGGCCATGTGTCACCGAGTGTCACCTCGCAGCCCGGCAGCGCCTCCCAAACTGCTGCGGATGGCACCCACGGCAGCAGCCCGGTCCCAGTTTCATTTACCTCTGATGTAACACCAGGCCTGGAGCACAGTCTGGTTCTGAAAACACTTGTCTAAACTGGAAATACTCCTCTCCCAAAGGCTTTGTAAGGCTGGGACTGTAACTAAGAGGATGGATGCTTTTCTATAAATATTGCACTAGAAGGAATCTGTCCATAATTCAGATAACTTTAACTGAAAAGGGTGAGCAAAACTATTCTGCTTTCTTGTCAGGCATCCAGCAAAATAACTATATTTTCAGGTCAGATGTTCAGCAGAAGTAAATGGAGACAAACTATCATACAACTATGAAGAGAAAACTAAATAAGGCGTTTAAAAAATTGGGTTAATAGCATTTGCAGTTCTGTCATTACTCAAGAATGTTTTTATTATCAGATAAGTTGCAGAAAATAAACCACATACTATTGTAGTATGTTCCCAGTAATTAAAACAAATTATACATCGTTCACAAGTATGGGACAAAGGATATTTTACTTCAACACTTCAAGTAAATTTCTGAGGATAGTATGACTACACAGATTATGTCAAAGGTACACCTGAGTATTTTTAATATTTTTCATCTTGAAATACTTGTAAAACACAGCAAAATTTTTGAGATTTCAGAGGAAGCTGAGAGCCTCTCATCCAATTCTGAAACAGGGAAACAGCACCCTGACAAATGCCAGGGGCTGAGAGGCACTACCAGAGGCACTACTGTACACAAGCAGTAAATATTCTTAAAAAAAGGTTCCTGTAATCACTGTGACTGCCTTGTTTGCAAGAAGGAAAAGAACACTTGTCTATTTTAAAATTAGCAGAGGAGGAGAAATTATTTTATGCATTTATTTTTAGTTTGCTGATTAATAATTAATAACTGGCTGATCTTTATGGTGCTAGGATTCATGATCTGGTTATTTTAATGAGAAGGCCACACTGATTCTTCCAAGAAAACTAAGTGGACAAAAATTTATCCACTGTAAGTTCTGGTAAGGTTGTTACACCTTATCTTTTGGCAATAAGCTTCGGTTGGGAAAAAATATTTGCTTTGCTTAGAGAATGAAATAATTCATCACACCACCCACTCTATGGGTGGAACAGAAACTGCTCATCGATTGTCATTACAAGCTACTGAACTGTGTTTTTATTTTTTCAAATGGATTACTGACACGCATAAAATGTGACAAAATTGTTAGAATATCATATGGAAATATTGCTATCATTGAAGAGCAAATATTTAACATCAATAAAACTTTTCTTCTGTTTCTTTAAAGATGTTATATAATTCTTTGCAGTCTAAATATGCAGAATCAGATTTGCACATGCTTAAGCAAGAAACAGATTCTCACTACTTTAAAAACCTTCTGGTATCTTGAACTGACACATTTTTGATGAAACTGTCAAATGCTCATTAATAGCACTGGTTTATTAAGCAGAACAGAACACAGCAGCTCTCTCAGCCTTGGCACACGGCAGTGACACACTCAGTGACCCTGCAAGCCTGACTGTGGCTCTGAGCTTTGTCACCAGAGCTTCTCCTTGCTGCTGGCTGCAGTCTCTTAGGCAAAGGTGCAAGTAAATTCCAGCTTAGCCTAATATCACAATTATGATCAAAAGATGCTGAGGCCCCAAAAAGGAGATCCCTGCCCTGCGCTGTCACTAACCTCCTTCCTTGAGGGGCTCAGCCACCAGCTGAGGAGCACGCCCAGCCTGGATGACATGGATTGGCTGCATGACTTTGGCCCAGCCTTCCGAGGGAGCTGTTAATCTGCAAGACAGAGCCATGTCTGTAGAAAGACAACAGGAAAATTAGAAATAGAGGTAGGGTTGTTGAGACAAGGACTATTAGGAGCACAAGGATTCAAGAGGAAAAATACCAATGTGGAAAGTTATACAATCCTAAAGTGAGCAAACCCCAGTTACCTCTCGTGAGTTGCCAGTGTCACCACATCAACAGGCCAGTGATCCATGAGTGGATGCCCACTGCTTCTTGAAGCTTTCTTGATGCCTCTTTGGCAAGCAGACTTCAGGTGTTTTGTCGAGGAGTGGGGACACACTAATGCCTAATCCAGTGGGTTCTTAGAAGGTTGTTCTTTTTTTTGTTAGCCAGTTATTACTTTGTATTTTCAAGCTGTGTACACCTGACTTGGGGAATAGCTAATGATGCCCAAGGCACCCAGAGAAAGTATGGAGAGGTCAGACATGTCTGTTAAAATAAGCAAACAGCAGATTTCTGCATTGTAATGACATTTAACTGCTGTCCTTGGGCTTGAGACTATAAACTGCCTTGGAGGGAACAGGCTTCTAAAAATACTTAACAGTGCATGTCCCTGACAACCTGCTCAATTTTTTTTTTTTGTATGTGAATTAAGTTCCATGTGAAAGCTTCAATTCTGTGCAAGGTGTTCAGAATTGTTACTTACAAGAGCCCAATTCAGCACCCTGGTAATTCTCTTATTGCCTGCCACATGTCTGAGCCATGACCACACCTGCTCAAGTACTTGCTGGGTGGCCAGGCCACTCCACAGGATTTCCTGGAGAGCCCTTTTGTTACCCTTTGTTCTTTCATTCAGTGTGCAAGAACCAAGCAACACTGAGGCAAAACACTCGGTTTTGTTACCATTCTGCAGAGCAGGGTGTCAGGCATCTAACACAAGTGCTACACCATTGAGGAAACCAGCACAGAATTTTATAGGAAATGGCAACAAAGAATGATACAGAAACAGAGGACTGGTCACTGTCCTGGCTTCAGCTGGGATAGGGTTAATTTCTTCTTAGTAGCTAGTACAGTGCTGTGTTTTGGATTTGGAATGTGAATAGTGCCGATAACACACTGATGTTTGGGTTTTTGCTAAGTCATTTTTGTCTTAAGTCAAGGACTTTTTTAGCATTATAATAACTTAATTTTGAGGTTATGTTTCATCCTATCAGCTGCCGCCAAGTTGTTATTTAACCTTATACTCTATTAGTTTCTGCTTGAATGTATTTAAACAATCAGTTGTCAAGGAAATAAGGATTTCTAGCGTTCTGCTCCTAGGGACACTGCGTTCCTCCATTGTTCCAACACCCTGCTGTGACCGAACCACGGAATGGGTCCGCTTGGAAGGGACCACAGGACGTCACCTGGTCCCACCTTCCTGACTCTGGAATATCTCCAGCGAGGGAGACTCCACAGCCTTTCTGGACATTCTGTCCCAGTGCTCTGTCACTCATAGGGAAGAAGTTCTTCCTCGTGTTCAGGTGGAACTTCCTGGGCATCAGTTCCTGCCCGTTCCTCCTGTCCATGGCCTGGCCCGGTCCCTGCTCTGAGCCCTCGCTGCAGGCACTTTTACATATTCATGTCATGGCTTCAGCACTGTGTTGTGAGGATTTATGAGTGTTTTACCCTGTGTGTATTTTACCGCCCTCGCACGCCTCCGGGCCCGCCTCAAGGCCGCCGCTTTAAAGGAGGCGGCTGCGGGGCGTTACGACAGCCGGCTTTGCGGCAGCGCGCTGCTTTGCGGCTCGGGGCGGTGCTTGACGGCAGAAGGAGCGGAGCGGGAGGAGGGAGGACAACAAAGGGCCGGAGGGCCGCGGCGGCGGCGGGCGCGGGGCGGCGGCGGGATGCCGGGCTACGACTACAAGCTGCTGGAGCGGCCGCGGCGCCGGGTGCTGTGCCCGCTCTGCGGGAAGCCCATGCGGGAGCCCGTCCGTGTCTCCACCTGCGGCCACCGCTTCTGCGACACCTGCCTGCAGGAGTTCCTCAGGTGAGACCCCACAACACTCCACGGGCGACCCGACCTGCGGTTATTCCTCTCACCCCTTCCCCCGTGGGGCGCCCCGGTCGCGCATCCCCGCACCGCCCGATCCGGTGTTCCGCACCCCGCGGGGCAGCGGGTGCTTCTCGCCACCGCCTCCCCCCCCTCCGCCGGGGTGCGGTGTGCGGGGGTGCCCCGGAGAGGGGTGCGGGGTGCCCTGGGCCAGTGTCGGAGNGAGGGTCGGGCTGGAAGCGCTCCGGGAGCCTCGGGACGCAGAGGGCAAGGCGCGGTATGTGTGGTTAATGTAACGCTTACTCTTCTCAGTTACCGTTTTAATTCAGAATTAGCCGCTGCTATCAGACACATTCAAAAGTAACGTTCTCTAGAGTTGTAAAACTTGATGAACTTGATATTGTATGCAGTATAATTTTTGGAAAGCTAGGGTTCGCATGAATAAATATTTCTGTTTTAAAAAAAAAAGTAAAACTTCTTTTGAGGTTAAAAATAATGTAGAGGTAAACGTAGTGGTATGTAATGGTTCTATGGTTACTGTGTTTAACATTAAATACAAAAGAAACGGAAGGAGTGTAGGCCAATGTATGCAGCACGTAGTTGGAGAGTAAGAAGGCTTCGTTGCTAACCATAGTTTTTCTGGTACTGAACCTTAGGTTGCTTTGCTGCTTTGTGGTTCTGTAAAGCTAAATTGTTGTACAGTGGGGCAGCTTGAGGATTAGCAGAAGTATTTGCAAATTATTTTAGTAATTTGAAGCTCTGTTTAAATGCTGAATACTGTGTTGTGTATTGGTTTTCTTAGCCAATGGCAAAACAGTGAATATACAGCTCAGTTATTTCAGCTGAGTTCAGTTGCACCTGTTGTGTATTTACAGTTGAGCTGTGTTGCCTCTTGGATTTGCTTTCTAGGAGAGTGTGCTAAAAGTTTGGGAGTACTTTTTCATGTCAGCAGCTGTGTGACTCCAGCTAATGCCACAGACTTCAAGGTGTTTCTCCTCAGACTGGCTCTTCTGTGCTGAGGGTCATGAGGAACATTCTTGTATTAAAAAGGATAGTTAAGGCCTTGGCCATAGGCATAATTAAATTTAACATAATTAATGCAGGTTCACTGACAGAGCAGTAGTGGAATTCTTAAGACCACCCTGATTTTTCTGTCTTGCTTTAAAAGTTATTTAAAGCATGATTTTTGGTTTTTTCCTCTTAGCAGGTGGGAAGAATGAAAGGAAGGGGGGATGAAAGGATGTTGAACCTTTTTGTTTGGCTGTATGATGGAAGGAAACAGGACGGAGAACCTCTGCAATAGATCACTGGGATGGCTTCAGAGACAAGAGAATGATGCTAAGCCATGGCTCTGGAAACTTTCCAATTGCTTTTCTGCTGCTGAGAAGGCTTTGCCTTGTGGTGCAAAAACGGTAATTTCTGCTTTTCCTAAGAGGATGGTTGGGGTCCCAGTGCAGAGGGGTGGGGGCCTGACTCCAGTGGTGTTGCTGACTCAAGGGGGTGGGGAGGGAAGGAAGAGGAGGCAGCAGCTACCAAGGTAAGTACAAAACCTGCCTGGGGATTTAGAGCCTTCAGTTGTGTTCACAGCACTCACACCAGTGTTGTGAGAACGGGCAAGCTGCTTTGCTTGTCAGGCTCTATGCTCTGCAGCTGTTTGGGATAATGCAGCTGGCTGCCTAAAAGGTATGTAAGGGGCTTCTGGGGAGCCCTGCCAAGGTATTGCTGAAGAGTTGAGTAGGGAAGTTGTGCTTCCAATTTATCTGTTCAGTTTGGAGGCAGATTTAGTTCTCTGAATTATTATTATGTGGAAGTTACAGCAGTTGTGGATACTGTTCTTCACAATGTCTTACTTTTCCCTTGTTTCCATTTCTTTCTTTAAACGTTCCTTTTCTGTAGCATACATAATTCTATACATTTAAGATGCAAAGGGTAAGAATTAGAAGGAGTAGTACAACACAATTAAGTACTTGAACAAGTGAGCTCCAGCTGTTCAGTAATGCTCATTCAGACACATTTAATCTGACTAACTAAAGACATAAGAGAAACACATGAGCATGTTGCTGTTTTCATGTGTTGGAGGTTAGGAAGGGAGCTGCCATATAGTCTGGAATTCAGTATATGAATCAGTTCCAGACAGATTTTTGGCAGTTTATCTTCATGAGATGTAGCATCAAGTGGAGAGGAATGAGTAATTAATTATTAATTTCTGTGTAGTAGGAAATGCATGAAATTCAATTTGGAAAATAAAAGTTGTTCAGAGGTTTTGTAGCAGTGTTCTGTGCAGATTACCTCTACTGACCTTGACTGTTCTGTGCTTCTTTTAACCTTGCTTGCATTTCACGGCTGGCATTTTAAGAAACTTTCTCCTTCTGTCTGTGCCTTTGCCTGTACATCCTGATATGTTAAATCAGAGTAGACAAAAAACACTTAGTTGTTGTGAAATTTTAGCCTTCTTTGCCCCTTGCTAGATGTAATTTCAATTTTAAATCATACTCTTTTGATACATTACTTTCAGAATTTTATTACAATTTAAAAATCTTTATTTAAACTAGAACATGTTTATTTATATATCTGCAAATTGTGAAGCTTTGTCACATCCATTTGTGTTTGTTCTTACAAGAGATAGGGATCTCTCAGCCTTAGCCTAGCAGTTTTCTTCTTTTGTGATTCTGTGTTAGACTCATTGCTCTTTGGTTTATAGCTCTTTGGGTTTGTTGCTTCCAAAATCCACTGATACCAGTATACCTGAGGCTGACACATGTAACTGACACAGTTCTCTTAATATTTTATGTGTTCAGTCAATAAGGTAATAGTAGTCATAAAGATAACACTTTAAATGTAAAATCATAATAGTCTAAAAATATGTGCTTCTAACCCTATAAAACTATTGGTTTATTCATGTACCTGAATGTAACTGAGGTTTCATTTTCCAGAAAGATTACATGGAGAACAAGAAAGCTGCTGTAGGATTGAAGGATGCTTCATCTCCTCATGCTGGCTCTAAATTGTTTCCAGCAGTGCCGCTTCCTGATGTTCATCCTCTTCAGCAGCAGCAATTACAGCTTTCCCCTGGCCCCAAAGTAAGCTGCTGTGCTCATGGCTCTGACTCTTCTTGTACTCCACAAATGCATTGTGGTGGTGGTGGAGGTGGGAACCTGATTCACCCTGGCACAATATTAGACTCAAAAAGCACTGGGACGATAACTTGTCAAGTAGGGTCAGGATTTGCTTATCAGTCTGCATCTTCACTGAAGAACCCTCCAGCTAGAAGCAATTTGGCAGGAATTTCCAGTGAGTTCTCTGGTATGTGCGTAGAAAACAGTGTATCTTCCTGTCAGCATCTGGCCTGTTGTGGAAAACTCCATTTCCAGCCCTGTCATGGTAACGTGCACAAGCTGCATCAGTTCCCAGCCCTGCCGAGCTGCCCATCCTCTGGCTATTTCCCCTGTCCCGAGTTCACAAGTGGGGCTGCGGGGCACTTGGACGAGCACATTGCACAGCCGGAGCTGCCGCCACGCGTGTGCGCCAACCCTCTGCACCTAAACGTGGTGCCCCCCGTGTGTCTGAAGGGCTCTCACTACTGCACTGACTGCTTGAGCAAGGTTTGTACACCCCACCTTTCCCCTTCCTTACTGTGGTGTGTGGTTCGTGTCGAAATTGTGTAACTTGAGCAGAACACCAGCTCCTGTGGGTGCAGCTTGCATCCCCCTGGTTGGTGATGCACAGTCCAAATGTGCAGACAGCCTTTATGAAGCTGAGCTCTTTTCTGAGGTAACATCAGTGCAATGGGAAGACAAATGAGCTGTCACAATGGTGAGCCTACAGGGGATCTGTAATGTACTCGAGTGGAGTTTTAACTTCTTTCAAATCTAGTAATCTCTTCTTTACAGCTCCAATTAAACTGTTCCATGGTAGGGACTCTGAGAAAAGGCTAACAGCAGTTAAGATGTACCCTTGAGCAGCTGATCAGTAAAGAGCCATTTGTAAGTCAGGCAATATGTCTTATGCTACAGGGATATTCTAGTCTTGGTTTGGTTTGATAGGTCTTAGTTCAGTCTTCCCAAATTTGTAAATTATACTTTAGTATCAATTTAGTAAAATTCAGGACTTGTTAGAACTGTGCTTGAATATTACTAGGAATTTCTAATGAAATAATGTACTCAACCTTGCAAGATCTGTTACTTAAACTTCTAAGTTTAAGTTTCCAATATAAAAGTGAAATGTCACTTTAATGAACTAAATGGTGAATTCAATATATTTGGAAATTACCACACCTTCTACTCTTCATGTGCAGGTTCTGTATACTAGGTCTCGGTTTTGGTTTTTTTTGTTTTTTTTTTTTAAAGGAAACATATTAGTGGTACTTAAAGGTGGCATGTCTTGATATGTTGAGTTCAGCAGAATCTTCCCTTGCATCTAAAGCTGAGTGTGCTGGGATAGAAGCTTCCTTCATGCCATTATACTGCTGTTAGTTAGCTTTGTAAAGCACATCTGAACTGGCATTTGTTGCAGAAGGGAAACCGAGTGTTTCTAGCATGGAATAGCATGTGTTAATATTGTATACTAAATGAACATGTATTCTGAAAAATTGTCCCAACAGCCAACCAGAAACAGCCTAGTTGATGCTGCTAAAATCTGGCCAAATATTCCTCCTCCAAGTGCACAGACTGCACCTGTTCCTATCCCAATCTGTAATGGCTGTGGAACCAAAGGAACAGGAAATGAGAAGAGTTTGATACTGGCAAGCAGCCTTGGCAAATCACCACAGAAATATGGTAAACCACATTTGTTTGAAACTTTCATTTAGTTGATGTTCTCCTTTTAGATACTCTCCCACAGCAAGAGTTCTCTTAAATTGCACTATTATCTGGAAACTTCTTTAAAGTCATAGAAGACTAAACAGTAAAAAAATATCTTGTCTCTGTTCTGAAATTTCATTACTTGATTGGACATGTTTTGACTACTTAGCTAACTTACTATATTGTTTACATAGAGTTTTGATTTTACTATTATTGTTCCTATTGTTTGAAGAACTAGAAAAAAAATCTGCAGACTTGGAAGCTGTTTTGTTGTGGTGATGTGTAAAGAAATCATCTTCAGCCATACTTGAAAAGCATTTTCATTGTCTAGTGTCTGTTGTCACTCCATATGCAGTAAAGGTGTAACATTTATAATTAGAGTAGAGCTTTCTCAAGTGTTCTTAAGAGGAAAATACTGTGTTAAATAATTACATGGTCTTTATACAATGTTACTGTTTCGACTACAAGATCATACCTAGTATAAAAGTTATGAACTAATTTAAAGTCACAGAATATTAAGAAATCAATAGTTTTACTGTTACTTTAAAACTACATCCATTTTAAGGTTTTTAAGGTGAGACACCCCAATCAAGTGTCATTTACCAAATGCAATTCCAGTGAATCTTTTGGGTAACAAGCAACATACACACAAACAAATATGATTATCAGGTATGCCTTATTTTAAATTCTCAGGTAACAGTAATTTGTAGCTCGTTTTTGAACTGTGAGGATTCTGTGTCATTCCTCATGTTTTTTTTTCAAGTTGTTTTGTGGGGATGCAATGATTGTATAACATTAGTTCAAATTTAAATAGGTTTTCGGAGTGCTAAAACACCAGCTTAGCTTGCAATAGCAAAAACTCTATAGCTCACTCCCCTGAACTGTAGGATACTTTGTGTTAGTTCTATATTGCCTTGATTTTCTGTAATCACCATCATGGTACTGGTCATCTTATCTAGTTTTGTTTAGATTTCTTACCTAATCCACAGTGTAAATTTGAACAGCTTCCTTGTTTTGCTTGTGTTACTGATATAGCACCAAGTGTTACACAACTTCAGACAGTTTTTTTGGCATTTGGTAATTTTTTTTTTAAATACATTGCTTTTTTGTTTGAGAACTTAAAAGTGAAGTCAAAGTTGTCTTGCATCTTTATCCTAATCTGGCAGTGACTAAATTTTTGTTTAAGACTGGTTTGTTGGATTCCTTAAGAAAGTAAAACTGAACTTCCATTCCTGGGCATGTTGTTCATAAGGCTTCCCATGTGCAAAGATCATACTATGCCAAGTTTAACATTTTTGGTATTTGAGATAAAAATGAGCTGTGTTCTTACACCTGCACAGGGTCCCCAGAAGTTGCAATAACAGGCCAAGTTCTGGAAAATTTGCCCCCCATTGGAGTCTTCTGGGACATTGAGAACTGCTCAGTTCCTACTGGCCGTTCAGCTATAGCAGTTGTGCAGAGGATTCGGGAGAAGTTTTTTAAAGGACACAGAGAGGCAGAATTCATCTGTGTGTGTGACATCAGTAAAGAAAATAAAGAAGTTATTCAGGAGCTAAACAACTGCCAGGTATCCAACCAGCACCAGCTTGGTGTTCTTGCTTGAGAATTTGTGTACTTTGAGCCAAGATTTATTCACATTCATTAAGGCTTTGTCTTCTTCTGTGGGTTTAGTGCATCTTTAGTTTATGGGTGGGGTCTCTAATGCTGATTTCTTCTGTTTTTGCTGCTGTGATAGTTTTTAAAAATGAATCTGCATTCTCTTATCTTTAGGTAATTGGTTTAGATTTAGTTTTAGTGTTCACAAGAGTGTCTTTATCTCTTTATCCAATAAAATGTAGTGGTGGAGTTTATCCTTCAAATCTGTGACCAAATGATTAACCTAAAAGAACTATGATTCTCTGAAATTAACTTTACTTTGTTAGTGAATACTGTGCTGATTGGTAAGCATACCTGTAGATTAGTGGTATTGTTTGGAGCACTTTTAACACTACATTTTCCATCGATACCTTCTGTTTCTTGGGTTTTTTTAATAACTTTTTGTGCTGGTTTCTATGTCAGAGATTTCCACCCTCTAAATTGCAGATATGATAACAGGTTGACAGTTTTTTGGAGTGTTTTTGAGGTGTATGAGTTGTGATCCTTAACACAACAGCAGAAGTCATCCCTAAGACATTGCTGAACAACTAGGGTTGAAGTTTAGTGCTCACAGAGCTGTTCTTGATCCCTATGTATTCTATTCTGTGCATGTGTGCATTAATTTAATTAAATTAAAAGTGCATGTGAGCTTGTATTTTTTTAATTCCATTGAAGTAAACCCAGTTCACATTGAAGCTTTTCTTCAAAGTGTATCTGTGTATTTCCACAGGTGACTGTTGCACACATCAATGCTACAGCCAAGAATGCTGCTGATGACAAACTCAGACAGAGTCTGAGGAGATTTGCAGATACACACACTGCACCTGCCACTGTGGTTCTTGTGTCAAGTAAGTCTTTGTGGTACTCAGCTACAGTGCTGGCTTCAGTTCTTCTCTTACTTAGTATTTTTACATATGGCACTATTTTGATTACCAAAAGTGGTGTTTAAAACCAGCTTTAACTGAACTGTTGAAGAATTCTTAATGTCAGTGGCAGCCAAGGAAAAGCAGGGACAGTAAGATGAGAACTTGGCTCTGTTAGGTCACTATTATGACTTGATGCTTTTTTGAGTGTCAGTAGGTATGTGTGTGACTGTCTAAAGTTAGCTTCAGCAGGAAGCTCATAAATTAAAACTCGTGGAGTCTGAGCAAAATGTGTATCTTTAATTCTCACAGCAGTATATTATATATTATACAGTTAAATCTGCAGTCCACTCAACTATTGAATTGCCACATGTTGGCCTTGGTTTTCTCCCTAAAGCTAAACAAATGCTTGCTATGGAAATACCCAGTACCAGTCCAATGCCCTGCTGATGAATTGCTACAAGCTGCTGTTAAAAGGAAGCCCTTGTCTTGAAACTGAATGTGAACTGCTGATTTAAATAATGCCTGAGAAGCCTTGTAGCTATTGCTGCTTTTTCATTGGAAATTTCCAATGAGAAATAAACTGAATGAGTGAGATTTGTGGGTTTTTTCCTTCAATCATATTTTTTAGATATTTCAAGTGTTTCCTTGCCTATTTTCATTTTTTCCCCTGCAGCGGATGTGAACTTTGCTTTGGAACTGAGTGACCTGAGACATCGACATGGTTTCCGAATCATTTTGGTACATAAAAACCAAGCTTCAGAAGCACTCTTACATCATGCCCATGAACTTATTTGTTTTGAAGAATTTATTTCAGACTTGCCACCAAGGTTACCACTGAAAATGCCGGTAAAGATTTTAATTCTTGATGCAACAGACATTTCCAAATGTCAGATAGCAGTTTTTGTTGTAATTTAGGAGGAGAGCAGGCTGAAATTGCGTGTGTGTCAATTATGATGGGGAATGATGTCTGCTGTGTATTTGGCCACTGTCTGTGTTTCAGTTACTACCATGTGAATGTTTACTTTCTGCTTTCAGGCAGGAAGAATGAAATACTAAATGAGAAAGTAGTTAACTAAAAAGTGAAGTAGTAAAGGCACGTTCTTACACTATCTGGTAAAACATTTATTGGTATCTTACATGCTTTTCTTTCCCTTGCGGAAAGTTGGGTAAGAACTTAGTTGTGCATAAAGACATCTTAGTGATGCATTCTTAAGTTTTGAGTTATTGTCCCTTTTCTTGGGTTTTTGCCTTCCTTGGTGATTCTCTCTGGCTATGTTGTGTTGTCTTTGTACAGCACTCATGACTTTTTCTTTCTTGAAATAACTTCTGACTTATGCTTTCACATGCATGTATTGAGTATATAGGTTATTGGATAGTTAATGGTGCTTTCTCATCTGGAGAATTGATCAGGTATTGATCTACTGATCAAGGATTCTGTAGTCTATTCCAACTTTAATTTATATTGGAGATAGAGCCTCAAACTTCCATCTCTGTATGAGAGTTTTCCAAACAAATTGAGTGCTGCAAAAGGAATGACTTGATGGGATGGGGATGGCGGGAGGACAGCATGGTCACCAGAACCAGTGTTAGAGCTTCTGGTTTTGAACCAGAGGGTGTTCTGGCATAATCAAATTAAAATCTTCCTCCCTTTTTAACAGGCTTGTCATACACTGCTATATGTCTATAATCTGCCAACAAACAGAGACAGCAAAAGTGTCAGCAATCGCCTGAGGCGTCTGTCAGACAACTGTGGAGGGAAGGTGCTGAGCATTTCTGGAAGCAGTGCAATTCTCCGCTTCCTAAACCAGGAGAGCGCGGAGCGCGCTCGCAAGCGAATGGAAAACGAAGATGTTTTTGGTAACAGGATTGTAGTGTCTTTCACTCCCAAAAACAAAGAAATCAATGAAACGAAAAGCTCCAGCTTTGTGGGAACTGACAAGGTCAAATCTCCCAAAAAAATTAGCAAGAACACGAAGCTGTGCCTCCTCAACAAAGACTCGAATGATCAGTCTGCTGGTACCAAAGGCCCTGCTGGGAGAGGATTCCAGATTCATGGATCTGTTATCAAACCCACAAATGTCAAAAGTTTACAGGTATTGTTCTACCTTGTTCTGTATTCTTGCATTTCTTTGTGTTCTGAGCATTATTTCTGTTACTGCTTTAACTTGTCAGTCCTAATAAATGAACAGCTGTAATGTGTGGTGACATTCCTGAATGAGAGCTGTGTTCATCTGCTTGGGAAGCAGACAATGAATGTGAGGGTGGTTGTTCTCCCTCCCTGCCATGTTTTTGTCAATTTGGAGATATTGCTGGTACTTGCACTCAAATTCTAGCTGGTTTTGACTTTTGCTCTTGTGCTGAGTAACATCTAGAGTGATCCATTTTGCTTGTTTTTAGGGAGAAGTAGGGTTAGACCTATAGTGTACCAAAACATTTCAAGTACTTGACAGTCTGCTGTCCTCTGCCACAGAAAATCAAAAATTCCTTGTTATGAAATACCAATGAAAATGCTGTTAAAGAAAAAAATGGTCAGTCATCTAGCCTTCCATCAGAAAGAAGGCCTCTGGCAAGGATGTCTGGTGCCTTTATGCCAACCCTTTATCTGTTTCATACAGGAGCTGTGCCGCCTGGAATCCAAGAACATCACTAGAAATACTGAAAACCAGCAAGAACGTTTAAGAGAACAAATACCTTCTCCTCAGAGTAACTCTAATGCAGCAATTCCTGTGTCTCTGGCAACCAAAAAAATGGGAGCAGGAGAATCATCCTCCAAAAATAGTCAGAAGTATGTTTAAAAATAAAAAAAGATGCTGATGTTAGTTACCTATTTTTAATGTAAATTCTGCAACATAAAGTTTTTTCTTTTCTTTTATATATTTGTAAATAGAAAAGAGACCTCT
Organism: Toxostoma redivivum; assembly: GCA_013397375.1. Lineage (NCBI taxonomy): Eukaryota > Metazoa > Chordata > Aves > Passeriformes > Mimidae > Toxostoma > Toxostoma redivivum. The sequence goes on from VXBI01009565.1 coordinate 430,213, forward strand.
GCTTCCAGGAGCATTACCAATTCCCCTGTAGATAAAAAAGATAAAGATGAAACTGTATTTCAGGTCAGCTATCCCTCTGCTTTCAGTAAGTTGACGGCCTCAAGACAACTCAGTCCTTTACTCATGTCTCAGAGTTGCTGGTCGTCTCGGTAAGTGTCTGTCTGTTTTGGGAGGGGAAGTGACACTTCACTTGTATATACACTGATTATTCACAGCTGATTTGCTTATGCTGGAATTTGTTTTGCCTGCACACATGTACTGGGAAAATCCCTTTTAAGTGCTGTATTTATGCACTTGACCTGTGTCTTATTATCTGACTTTGAGATGTATATATTGGAATTGTGCAGTTGCTTCAGCTCATGAATGTTTTTATTTTACCCAGGAGTATGTCTCCCAACCTTTCAAATAGATCATCTCCACTCACATTCAATGTAGTGAATCATAGCAGTGGTACAGACTGCCCTGATCCCTTTGCAAATGGTGCAGACATTCAGATCAGCAATGTAGATTACAGATTATCCAGAAAAGAGTTGCAGCAAAATTTACAAGACATCTTCTCAAGACATGGCAAGGTAAAGGCTCAAATTCTTTTATTAAATCTGTTTTTAAAATAGTTGCTGTTTATGTATTTAGGGGCATGTTTGTGGTTTAGGTTCAGGTGAGCAGAGAGAAGGGTATTGGAGCAGGACTTTTAAACTTTATCAAAAGAATGGGTTGTGGGGTTGTTTCCTTTTTTTTTCTTTAAAAGGACCAGATAACCACTTGTATTAGGTTTTTAATTTGTGTGTGGTCTTCATAGATCTGGTATTCTGAAGTTTGGTATATAAAATTCTTACTAAGTGGCTCATTAGTATGTAAGGATGAGACTTAAGCTTTAACAGGATAACCATTTTAAGCTGTAAAGCTGAATTCCTAATGTCAGCTTAACTATCACAGTAAAAACTATTTTGAGTCAGAAGTGATCAAAAGCAAGGGAAGTGTCACTTGGTGAAGAGCAATTATGGAAGGTGAGGTCCTATTTCTGCCTGATCTGTGGATGACATTTTTCTGGCATAATCTTTACATGAGAAGACAATGCTTGTGTTAATGAAATAGCATGGGCTTGCCTTAGTCAAGGATCACTGTCCTTGGCTCTTGTTCTTGTTTGCATTGCCCTGGATGGCTGTGGTTCATCATACTCCCTTCCCTTTTCTTATATTTGGCTCTTGGCTTAAGCAAGACTGCTATAGTGGTGGCTTGCCTTGGGTTAATGTTTTGGTGTAAATATATGAGGTGTTTTCTTCCTCTCAGGTAAAGAGTGTGGAACTCAGTCCCCATACAGACTACCAGCTGAAGGCTATGGTTCAGATGGAAAATCTGCAAGAAGCTATCAGTGCTGTCAACAGTCTGCACAGATACAAAATTGGCAGTAAGAGGATCCAGGTCTCATTAGCAACGGGAGCTGCTAGTAAATCACTTTCTCTACTTAGGTAATAAGCACTTTGGCATCTTCTTAATTGTCCTAGCATGTATTAGTAGCTGAGAGATGATTTAAAACACTGCTTAAAGGTGTAATAGGGAAGTAAAGTCAAATCTGTTGTATGACCTGATGAATGTGTTGAATACAACTAGGCTGGTTTTTAGTTTAGCATTTCTATACTGCTTATATTCCAAGTTCCATCTGAAGACTCTTAGATCTCTGTTTAAGAGGGTTTCGTATCTGCACTACTATTCTTGCATAATACTGATACACCTTTAACTTAATTTGTGCCACTAAGTTAAGATTACACTGGGCATCTTTATTTCTTCTTTCTTCCAAGAAAGTGTGTATTAATTTAGTTGTTGATGGTAACACCAACAGCATTTCATTTGCTACATGGAACATGATACAACTTAAGAGTGCTGATGCTAGTGAGAGCACAAGTCTGGGGTTTTTTTCTTACTGAGAGAAAGCATTAGGTTTTGTTGTCATCATTTATTCATGGAATGAAGCTAGTGCTTGGACTGTAGAGTATTCTGCAATTGTGTGCTGCTTGCCATAGTATAATTTACAGCTTTATTTCATTCTTGCCTGTTCAAAGTTTGTAATGTAATAACCAGGCTGGTAACTTTTGCAGCTTTGTTGCATTTTATAGATGCTTGGATTTTAGCACCACCTATGAAAGATGCAACTCCTTTAGAGACATGATCTGATGAATTAGCAGAAATGTTATTACTTGCACTCCCTGATCTAAAATGATAACTTTTATAGTGCTGAAATGGAAGAGAACACACTTAGTCCTGTTTTATTTATAGTTTGTAAACTGCATCTGTAAATATCTCAGTAATTTAGGCTAGAGTCTTATAACAGCAGACTAATTTTGTGCTAATGCTGCAAAACTTTCCTTACAGCTCAGAAGCAATGTCTATTCTGCAGGATGCACCTGCTTGTTGCTTGCCTGTGTTCAAATTCACAGAAATCTATGAAAAAAAGTAAGTTCCTGGTGGTTTCCTCTCCAGTGCTTCTAAAAAAAAATCTGATTATGTATGATTGTTTGCAGTGACTTAGAGTAGCAGAGTGGAGAATTATGCATTTTTGTTCTTAGGTGTTGCAGCATATTTTGTACCCAGAGGCAATGATGGCAAAACTGGCCTTTTTTTTTTTTTTTTTTTAGAGGATTTTGCTTTCAGTATTTTATTCAATTCTTGTGCATTGGTTGAATAGGTTAGTTACCCTAACAATTTGCATTGAATAGTTCCTAGCATATTCCAGTTTATTGAACAAAAAAGGCAGAATACAGCATTGCCTTAGCTGTCTTTACAAAGTGCTTTTATTTCAATCTCCTGTGTGTTCTAGGTTTGGCCGTAAGCTGGTTGTGTCAGACTTGTACAAACTCACAGACACCGTGGCCATCCGTGACCAGGGCAGTGGGAGGCTCGTGTGCCTCCTGCCCAGCAGCCAAGCCAGGCAGAGCCCCTTGGGTTCTTCACAGTCACATGATGGCTCCTCAGCGAACTGTAGTCCAATAATATTTGAAGAATTGGAATATCACGAGCCTGTTTGTAAGCAGCATTGCCTGAATAAAGACTTTATGTAAGCTGTGTATAAAATACTATAAATCTTATAAATATTTGGACAGCATTTATAGTGAACCAGTATATTAAAGTTGAGGTGTGTGTTCCTCATCATGTGCTCTAGTCACTTCTCCTATGTTTACAAGTATAAGGCAGAAAATAGTGGGATGTGCCAGTGGATTTTCTAGGCAGTTCTCATGGGTTGGTGTGTCCAGATAAGGTGATTGTGTTCTATCTAGCGCAGCTGGACACCTCTTTAATGGAAGCTGGAAAGTTCCCTGCATTCATCTGGTTATGTAGGAAGGTGATACATGTTAGAGACTTCTATTACCTGAATTTCATTATGTGATTGTAGCTGATCATTCTTTTTTGTCCTCCAGGTATATTTAGTAAGTGATTCATAGCGAGTTGCAGGTTTTTTGAAGCCATGTATTAAGTTTTTTGTTTAATTCAACAGCTGCCAGGTTGTGCTAGTAGAGCAGTTATTAGGTGTTCATTGTTAACTGCCTGGTATATGCTGCTAAAATTTAATTTGAGAGTTTTAATAGGTATTAAAAATATTGCCTTCTAAATGTTACTTCTGGAAATTTGCTGTAGCTATATTACTTTTGGAGAAAAATAATGAAAGTTGCTTGTACTGTACTACAAGTGCTATTGTCACAGCAGTATATTATGTGCACATAGTAGAATGTTTACTATCTAGGTGAGCACAGATACTATGTTAAAGCTGTGTGTAGAGTAAGCATAAAAACCTGAACATCTTATTTTTGCAGTGAACATGAGTTTGATCCAGATTCTTATCGGATTCCTTTTGTGGTTTTGTCTCTGAAGACATTTGCTCCCCAAGTTCACAGTCTTCTACAGACACATGAGGGTACTGTGCCTTTACTAAGGTAAAGTATTTTAATTTCTGTTTTTAGTAAGGTCTGATAGGTTGATGACTTAAAACTTTTTGGGAATTATGTATTGTATATAAACTCAGTTCTTAAATAAAATTATGTCCTTTGTAGTAAATGAATACACTATGAAGTGATCAGTTTTAGAATTTTTGTTCACCAAAAACAGCACACTTATATATGCACACCTTAAAATATTCATTTTATGAAGATTTCTGTCATGTGTCAGTAAGCTATTGAAATCTTATTTGTGAAGTGCCTCAATATTTTTAGGGCTATTATTATAATGATATTTTAGTGTATAATGGAAGCTTTTTTACCCCTCCATAGTTTTCCTGATTGTTACATGTCAGAGTTCAATGATCTTGAAATGGTGCCAGAAGGCCAAGGTGGTGTTCCCTTAGAACATCTGATTACTTGTGTTCCTGGAGTTAACATTGCCACTGCCCAAAATGGCATTAAAGTTATCAAATGGATACATAACAAACCACCACCTCCTACTGCAGGTAAATATTTCTGCTTAAAACCTTTTCTCTTAGCTCATTTTTTTTAGGCTAAAAAATTAAGCTAATGAGTTCTCCTAATAAAATAAACACGTATAGTTGTTAAACTTTTTATAAGGAGAAACTTTCAGCTTGAATGTTCATATTTATTTTCTCCTATGCTGTAGCTTCAATCCATAAGTGCAGTGTTAAGTAGAAGAATACTTGTGAAAGGTACAGTAATGTGACTTTTTTGTTTGTAGATCCTTGGCTTCTGCGTTCCAAGAGCCCTGTAGGTAATCCCCAGCTCATTCAGTTCAGTCGAGAGGTGATAGATCTGCTCAAGAGCCAACCATCCTGTGTCATCCCTGTCAGCAAATTCATCCCAACCTACCACCACCACTTTGCAAAGCAATGCCGAGTGTCTGACTATGGCTATTCCAAACTAATGGAGCTGCTGGAAGCAGTGCCTCACGTTCTGCAGGTGAGTGATGTGGGACTGGCCACTCTGACCTGGGGCATTGTAGCTGCAGCCATCTCGATTCTGTTGTAAAATAGATGCTGGGCCATTGCCTAGTGCCCCTTGAAAGAGCTGGTTGTCTGAACCTTGGTGGGTGTGTTCTTTATTGAGATGCTGTTTCTGTGCCCACCCCTTCAAAACAGCTTCTGGGGAAACCTCAGGAAGTTTGAAGCTGCTTTCAACCTATGGCTGGTGCTTGGGGAAAAAGTTAATTGTGCTGTGTGTAGCATAAGAACACTGCAAATGCAGAGCGCTCATGAGTTGGGCTGAGATGTGTAGCCTGGGGCTTGAAAGGATTTCTGTGAGAAATAAGTCATGTGACATTACTGCAAAGCCTCTATGGTCACATTTGCTTACAACTTTGAACACCACTTGGTTGTAGGATTTTTAAATAACCAATACAAATGTGCAGAAGTTGAAGTAGCACTCATGGATGAAGTACTGAATTTCTCCAGGGCATAGTTCTTAGTGCAGAAAGTGGGTGGCCTCATGAGGCTGCCATTCCAGATGCTGTCTCTATTACGTTCTTTTTTTTCTAGCCTACCTATACTAATATTGGCTTTTAAATACCTTTTACTGAGGGTGCTGGATGTGAGTGACCAAATGCAATTTTCTTTCAGATTCTTGGCATGGGTTCCAAACGCTTGTTAACGCTGACGCACAGAGCTCAGGTGAAGCGCTTCACTCAAGACTTACTGAAGCTGCTCAAATCCCAGGCCAGTAAGCAAGTTATTGTGAGAGAATTCTTGCAGGCTTATCACTGGTAAGTTACCTAATGAAACAAGAACAGCTGTGCAGGGCCTGTGTATTAATGATGATTTTAATAGTGCAGGAGGAGTCAGCACCTTAAAATCTCAGTACAAAACTGTGGCAATTACATTGCATTTTCATTGCAATATGGAAGTTCCAACTTCCAATGGAAACAAAAACTAAAAGCTCTCTGCTATATGTTACTACTTCTTTTAGTACTTTAGGTTCATTTAACTTCATTGGGGTTGGAAATGAGCTATTGTATTTCATTAGTTCTCTTTGAAACTGTGTCTGCAAGGTTGGATTTAAGCAAGTAGTTCATGGCATGTTAACATGAACAGTAAAGGGAAAACTTTGTGTTAGGCTTTCTTTAGAAGGAAAGAGAAAATGAGTAGATTAACTGTCAGGAGCTACTTTACTACTTTAACTAGATCTGGCAGTGGCAAAAATGAGGAGTAATACCTACCTGGAACATTCTGTGCTAGCATTGTAAAAAGTAGGGTTTTATTTGGGTTTTTTAAGAACCAAGATTGATGCTTTTTTTTAATAGGAAGATAGAAAGTAATAGTTATGTGCTTTAAACAAATCATGGCATGTTAGAGCTACCTGTTAATCTACCTTTGTGTGTGTGCAATCATGTGCCAACAGCTCCTCCTTGGGAGTGCACTTTTCTATTTGCACTCTTGGCAAAAATATATTATTGGTTGTTTATAAATCTATTTAATGTAGAATCAGCACTGGCTATTTGTTGAGTAAGAGTGTTTGTGAAGTGTTCTTGCTCCTGAGAGGTTTTGGTTGGAGAAGGAAGAAGAGAAAAGTGCATTTTCATATATTACACAGTATTGGGATGCTTAATACGATGTTTTCCAGGAGATGGTCTTTGCCTTCTCTTGAGACTGCTCTTGTTTAAGAGTGTATGGCTGTAACTGTTAAGCAAATACAGACCATTGGAAGTGTAGCCAGCTGGAGCTGTATACACAGGATAATTACACTTTTCCTCAAGCACTTAAAACCACTTGATTGGTGGTTGATACATACAGTAAATCTTATTTCTAATTGGATTGGATTTCTAGTTTCCCTTTGTTTCCCAGGATAGTATTATTGCCAATGTGGAAATTGTTCTTATGTTTTTTAGGATTTGAGGCTTACTTTCTCAATTCTCCAAAAAATGTATTTTTTACCTTTACAGCATGCATTAATATTTGTATTACACAGAATTTTTTAAAACTTTCAGGTGTTTCTCTAAGGATTGGGATGTTACTGAGTATGGAGTGTGTGAACTGGCTGATATTATATCAGAAATTCCAGATACAACCATCTGTTTGTCACAGCAAGACAATGAAATGGTGATTTGTATTCCTAAAAGAGGTATGTCTGTGAAACTTTCTTGTGCTGTTCCTAAATAGATTGTTCTTTGACTATTCTAAAGCTTTAGTAAATGTGTAGGAGTGACCTGGATTTTTTTTATAATTGTGTTTCTACCATTATAACTAAGTTGCTGAGTTCTAGCAAATCAAGAATGCCATTCTCTGAACACTTATAATAGAACATACAAGAAAACAGGTGGCAAATAATATAACATAATGTTACTACTTCTGCATGTAGTTGTGCTTTCTGTGGAATGTTTAGACAGTGACTTTTTTTCCATACAGGAGAAAAATGCCAACATATTTGGCTGTTTAAAAACCTAATGGCCTGGTAACTATTTTGGACTTTTGAACATGTAAGCCTGGTAAAGGTCTCAGTGATAGAAGAAAAGTGTGACTTGGCATAATACATGATCATGGTGAAAACCAGCCACTATGTTTGCTTGTTGTCTTCTGTCACATTTCATAAGCATTCTCTGATGTAGCTCTTACTTTGTTATCTTTACATTTTAGAACGTACCCAGGAGGAAATTGAAAGAACCAAGCAGTTTTCCAAGGAGGTGGTGGATCTGCTGCGGCACCAGCCCCATTTTCGAATGCCCTTCAATAAATTTATTCCTTGTTACCACCACCACTTTGGGCGCCAGTGCAAACTCGCTTACTATGGGTTTACAAAACTACTTGAACTCTTTGAAGCCATACCAGATGTCTTACTTGTAAGTTTTCCAGAATCATAAACTGGATTAAAGCTTTTTTCTGGAAGGTATACAACTGTTTCAGCAGGGGTTATATATCTCATAAACTTTAGTATGAGTTATAAACTCTGTACCTGTAGTGTTTAGACAGCTGTATTTAAAAGAATATTAATGCTGTTTTGGTAAAATGATCTGTGATTTTTGAGCATGTTCAGGAGGCTGTTTGTTAACAAATAGAAACAAAGTTAGATGTCTCAAAATTGAAGATAAGTTTTATTATAGTTGAGTTCAATTTGCTTTTAAAAAGTTAACTATTGCACTGCTTGTTTTGTTGTATTTCAGAAGTTAGGTGGTTTTGCTTGGTGTTCAAACAGCTTTTGAGGTGGCTGAGCCCTGGTACCCAGCAAATCCCGAGTTCGAGCTGCAGCTTACACTTTGTTCATCCAGACTGCATCAGTCCCCTCAGCCAAGTGTCACTTGTGTTCTGTAGGTACTGGAGTGTGGGGAGGAGAAGATTCTCACCCTGACAGAGGTGGAGCAGGTGAAGGCAGTGGCTGCCCAGTTTGTGAAGCTGCTGCGGGCGCAGAAGGACAATTCCCTGCTGCTGGCGGATCTGCTGCCCGAGTACAGCAAAACCTTCGGCTACGCCCTGCGCCTGCACGACTTCGACGTCAGCTCCGTGCCAGCCCTCATGCAGAAACTCTGCCATGTTGTGAAGGTAACCCTTTGGCCCTGGCAGTCATCCCTCTGGAATGTGGGGAGGGTTGTGTTAAGGAGTTTTTGTCTCACAGGACATGGCTCAATGTGTGCAATGAAGTGTTGTTTCTGGAGTACAGCGTTAAGTCAGGCAGGGGAAATTCCAAAAGGGTTTTAAATATAGTTTCTATATTCCTGTTATGTTCTCTATGTTCTTTTGTGACCTTGCGGCATTCTCTGGGAATATTCATCTTTATTTAGCGAATAATAAGTAAAATAATAAGTAAAAGATTCTAGTCTAGTACTTATTTCAACAGTACAAATTGGTTTCCCCCCATCTGTTGAAAAGTTTGCTGGTAGCTGTAGTAGTTTTCAGTCTTCTAATGCTTTTGATTCCTTTTTTTCTTTTTTAGCTGTGGTTTGAGACTTTGACTCTGAATGTAAATATATAGGTGGTCTTCTATGCCAGTGGAAAAGAGGTTGCAATCACATGGATGTGGGCACATTGGTTTAGTTGCTCCAGTTTTGTTGACTTAGCAGCTGGTGTTAGGCTGGAGTTCAGTTAGAACCAGCTGGCTTGTAACAAAGAGTAAGAGCATACCTGCCAGTGGAAAGAAACTACTGCACAGCTGTACAGATTTCGTGTATTTAAAGTAAACATTTCCATGTAATACGTTGCTTGATTTTGTGTGATTTTTGGCTAGGGTAATATCAGATGCAGCCATGCTCAAATAAAACCCAGATACACATCCTATTTTTAATTCAGTCTCTTCTGTGTCCCTAACCTCTTCCCAATAAATTTTTCTAGGTGGTTGACACAGAATCTGGCAAGCAAATTCAGCTGATCAATAGAAAATCTCTGCGGACTCTGACTGCCCAGTTGCTGGTGTTGCTGATGTCCTGGGATGGAACGTCCTTGCTCTCAGTTGAGCAGCTTAAGCAGCATTATGAAACAGTCCACAATACTTCACTTAATCCATGTGAATATGGATTTATGACCTTAACTGAACTCCTGAAGAGTCTGCCTTATTTGGTTGAGGTGTGTGAGCTCTTGCCTTTCTGATGTATTTGAAAAGCCATTGTCTAGAGGCTATGGAAGTGTGTGCTCTCATTCTTTCTCCTTTTTTTTCTTTTTCTGCCAGGTTTTTACCAATGGTGCAGCAGAAGAATATGTCAAGCTTACAAATCTGTATGTTTTTGCAAAGAATGTGAGGTCCTTACTTCACACCTACCATTATCAGCAAATTTTTCTTCATGAGTTCCCAGTAGCATACAGCAAATACACAGGAGAAGTACTGCAGCCTAAAGCATATGGATGCAATAATTTAGAAGAGCTCTTGGGAGCAATTCCACAGGTGTGAAGAACTCAGTTTTGCACAATTACATTGAGATGTCTGCATGGATTAAAAGCAGTTACACAACCACAGTTTCTTTTAGTTGGGGTGAATTACTGGAATATTTGCTTTCTTCAGGGAAGCTTATACTAGTTGTGTTTTTATACACTTCTGAGAAATGTGGAAAAGAAAAACAGCACACACGCTTTGGTGAAATTTTGCTTAAGAACTATTCCTAGTAAGACTGTCAACATTCCTGGCATCTCTAAGTGAGAGAATTGATTTTCTGTCTGTGTGGATGAATGGTTGTACAGTACTGAACCCTCCTTTTGATCAGAGTGCATTATTAGGTTTGGGAGTGAAGAATTCTGAGACCTTGTCAGAAGTGCCATGTTCTTGTCATCCACATATCCTAAGTGCTCTGGGATAATTTTGTGACCTAGTTTGTGGCTATAATACTTCCTTTAAGTAAGCCAGTCTTTCTGAAGAGTGACAAAAAGGAATTTTTCAGCTCCATGTTGAAACATTTCGTTTCATTCATGTTTATTTAGTATACTTTCTGTCGCTATAGTTTGCCTTTTGTATAAATTACTTTAAGCCTTGGGTAGTGTAGTGCAAATGAGCAATGTGATTTAGCTTACTATTAGAAATCATGTCAGTGCAAAGCTGGATGAAAGGCAGTGAGCAAATGCTGTGAGTTTAGCATGTGCTGATGTTCAGTTCTGCTTCCTTCTTAATAGGTGGTCTGGATTAAAGGACATGGCCATAAGAGAATTGTAGTCCTGAAGAATGATATGAAAAGTAAGCCATTTCAATTCTGAGCAGTATCTTAGTTTTATTTTAAGAGGCAGCTTGAGTAAACTAACCAAATTACCTTGCCTTTTTGTAGCTCGTTTTAGCTCACCTAGTTTCCCCCCTGCTGATCATGTAGATGATCATGGAAATCAACTTGCTGACAATAATGGGCATATTATGGAGAGCCAAGGATCCACTTCATCAATGGAGCTAAATCTAGGAAAGCCTAGCAATGGTAATGCAAAATTGGTTTATATGAGCAATTTATTGTCTTAGGGAAAATAAGCAGAGTAATTGAAGCACCGTGGAGAAAGGTGAGTTGGTAAATCTGAACTTGTGTAAATATGCATTTTGGCTTGAAAGCTTGTTGAACTTCTGAATTTGTGTTTAGGCTTGTGTCCTGAGCTGCTAGTCTATAAATGTGTGTGTATATAGAGAGGGAGAGAGCTTCTGGGTGCTGCTTTCCAGGGATTTGGTGGAAATTTAAGTCTATAGACATGAAGCTAATGAGAAAGGAGGGTCAGCAGCAGCTTCTGCTAGCAGTGTCTCCTGTGTTCTGATGAGAATTTACTTAGTTGCTCTTGATGCAGCAAATTAAGTGGAGATTAATTTACGTTAATTAAATTACTTTGATGTTAGTATTTCAAATAGAGCATAGTTCTCAGATCCTCAGATTTGCATCTGGAGACTTTACACTTACCTGTGACAGTAGTGACACCTTCACAGCTTACAGATGCTCTGAAAGATTTTTCCTTTATTTTTGTAGTTTCTAATCAAACAGAGCAAGAACTTCTTTGCCTCACAAACACATCTCCTGTTGATCTCCTGTGTGAGCCAGTACCTTCCTGCCTGCCGTCCCCCCAGCTGAGACCTGATCCTGTGGTTCTTGAGTCTGCAGACCTCATTCAGTTTGAGGAACGTCCTGCACCCGTCCCAGGTAAGACTTTGCCTCCCTTTGTTGCTTCAAATCAGGCTGAGTTCTATTTAAGTATTTTATTGCCTAACAGCAGAGAAATACTCTTTTTTTACAAAAACAGAGCATCAGTAAATTGAGTTCTCTTATTTATTTTAGAGATAATGATTTTAACAGAAGAAGAAAAACAGAGAGTTGTTACCACAGCTCAAGAAAAGCTCATCTCTGGTTCTGTGGTGTCTGACACCACAGAGAATGCTTCAGTGCCTCCCTGTCAGTCCTCTGAAACCCCAGTAAACAAAGAAGCAACAGATAGCCCAGCCAAAAAGCAACACAAAAACAAGGTCAAATTGGCAGCCAACTTCTCACTTGCACCTGTAACCAAGCTTTAACTCTTTCTTTTTAGCGTGAAAGACAAATACCTATGGACTGTGTGCAAAGTAAAGCTGTTTGTTAACCCATGTGTATTTTAATGGAAAACCTAGAGGAATTAATTTGTATTTAATGTATTCTGTGAAGATTTTGTTCCTTTTACACTGAACACAGCTGTTAGCAGAGCAGATTTTTTTCTATTATTTTGAAAAAAAATCTGGTGTTTGTTAAATTATTCTTAAATTTTACAGTTTTTCATAAATGTGTTCAGTAAAAGCAAAATCTTAATTCAACAAACATGGAACAGATTTTATTTTCTTTAAGCCTTGTTGGTGATGTAATCATACATGTAGCATATTGTATTCTATAGGCTGTTGCTTACTGGTATTGTTTCAGACAGTATTAATGAAATGCATGATTTGTCTTTCAAAAGCGTGTTGAGCAATTTTAACTCGCTGACCTGGGGATGACAAGAGTGAGGGGAGCTGATTGTCCTCTGGAGAGGAAACTTGTTCTCTGACCTTTCAGATGACTTGTAACTGCATTGGAAATGCTTGTCTAAAGATATCTGTAGAAGATTATGTGGGTCTTGTGTAAAACTTGTTTTAAATGTTTTTTGCTGTAGCCTTCAGTTCCATTTAGGAGCTTTCTAGTACACTGATGCTTTAAGCTTCCCTCATCTTTAGTTTGTCTGGCATGGGTTTGGTTAAGGAAAAGACTGTCTTGATGTCATGAGTATAAGATACAGACACACACATTTTCATTGTGTCTACAAATGAAGTTAGGAAGATTCTGAAATATGCATCTAATGCATAAATTACAGATAATGGAGCAGGTATTATTAAAATGGTTGGTGATGGAAGGTATTGATGCTATTTCCACCTGTAAGGAAAGTTCTAGCTACATGTGGAAATGCTAAGGTTGTTCTGCTTAACCTTGTTTTATATTTTTAAGCATGTTCAGTAAATGGGAAGCTCTTTTTTTGATGTGCTGTCTTTTAGCTGTGTCTGTTTTTATTCTAAGACTTACTCCTAGTGTTGGCAGCTTTTTGAACTTGTGGTATCTTGTGTTGGCTTTTGCAAGGGCCAGCTTTGGGAGAGATGCTAAGTCAGTGGATGACCTTAACTCTAGTTAGCAGAACTGTCCAGTGTGTGAGACTTTCTACCCATTCTGGGTAACCATGGCATTTACAATGGGTTGTATTTGCCAGGCAGCAAATAAATGCTTGTAGTATTGAAAGAACCTATACTAGAAGTTTTCCACTGGCCAACTGAGTATTTTTAAGATGGATTCTATTGTAATATGCAAGGGATGGAACACAGGCTCTAATTTTTCAGCCAGCAGCAGGAAATGCCACTGAACAATGGCTATGGACAGAATTTTACTAGTCAGATTTTGTTATAAAATCTTTTATATTTAGGCAAGTATTACCAGTAGTGAGTTTATAGCCATTGTGAGTGCAAAGGAACACTGGGAAGTTTTTTCTGAGCATTATGGCACAGTATTTTGATTCCACAGTAAATCTCTACAGACATACTGCTATAGAAGAAGAAATTTAGAACTAAGTTTTCTTGGAATGTTTTTAGTGAGTTAATTGCAAGAAAATCTGCTTTCACCTTAACTTTGATAAGGTTGACAGTGGTCAATCTAGATCTTTGTTTCAGAAGAGCATGCATTGGAGAAGAGACCAGCCTGAAATAATATTTTCATGAGATGCAGCTACAACTCATTTGGAGTATTAAAGAAAAACAGGTTTTTGCTTCAGAGGAAAATGTGATGTTTATCCAAGTAATGTGTTGGTTATACCACATGGAGGTCAGCATATCTTATCTGGATTCATGTGTGATTCTGCTGAAATTGCTGTTTGAAAGTAATAGAATAATACTTTTGAGAAGTTGTGTTCATAGTGTAACAAAATAGCTAATTGAATTGCAATATATTTTTTTATCCAAAGGGTTAAATGAATGATGTGACTTACAGATTTAAAAGCATTGCAACCATGAAATTCTTTAATTTAGCAAATAAATGTACTACTTCAGATTCATGTTTGTTTAAAAGAAAAAATGTCACTGAAGCCCTCAATTTATGCACTATTTTTTTTCCTTGGAATGGGAGAGAGAAGAAAGACTTCTTTTCTTAGCTGTCTACTTTGTTTGGACACTTTCTTTTGTGGCTCAAGTGCTGTTTTGTGTGTTGGGACCAAACAGTTGTCAATAAAATTTTCAAGCAAGCATAACTCTTGTCCTTGTCTCAAGACCTGTGGGGGAAAAAACAACAAAACAAACCAACCTTTACTAGAATACTTAACTTCATGTGTCATGTTATATTTAATTATTAAGATAGAGCAGAGAGCTGGGGTTTAGTGAAGACTCAAAAAACACCATAAATTCTGGATATTGAGGCTCTTCCCAGTTTTTGCAGTTGAGCTGTTTGCAGATGCAGTCAGTGTCTCATACTGCTCTTCATGCAAAGTCATGTGTAGGGTTTATTTTGAAAAGAAGCTGTGCTATTTATCAGCCTAAAGAGGAAAAAATGGAGAAAGGAGTATAAATTCAGCAGGTGGATGTCAGATGTTCATCCTCAGTGTCTCCCTTTGAGAGTTAAAACTGTTGCAAATAAGGTCATGTGAACATTAATAAAGTTAATGAGAGTCACTTTTGAGTTATAATAGCTTTTTCCAGCTTGAAGATGGTAGTTATTCCAGAACTACGAATATGGCAAACTTCTTTCACTGGAGTGTTTTGAAATTCAAAATCTTAACAGAATAAAAAAATGCAACTAAACTGAACTCTTTTGTCATCTCAGCTTCATGGACAAAAGTAAAGAGCTGGATGAGCTGCTCCTGACTTTTTTGGGGGGAAGTTTGTTTGGGGTTTTTCTCTTCTGTTTTTGTTTTGTGGCATATTCTCACTCCACTGAACTGTTAAGTGGAGTCTGGAGTAAGTGTCAAGCCTGCTGCAGATAAACAATCACTTTGACCTTACAAAGTATTGTTCCGTGACCAATTTTAAAGTAACTACCTAAAAAAAACTTAGTGGGGAAACTCTTAATAAACAGTGTAATAAATATGTAGTATTGAAAATAATGAATGCTCCTCTTTGAAAGGAGGAACCAGGTAGTTTATGAAAACTTCCTAGAACAGCACCACAAACCCTATAATCATCACTGTAATTTCGTTTTTCAGTAGTTGTGAATGTTTTTAAGTAAATGAATGAGTAAAATCTGTCATAGACCCTGGTATGTGATTACCTTCAAAAGATGAGTTTGATTTTAAATGCTGCTTTGGTTTTGTGCTGCAAACATTCCCACTTCTTTCATTCTCATTTTATGTTAAGCCATCTGTTTTAAATTAGTAAAAAAGTTGTGATGGAAATAGCTTTCATTTGTGTTCTAAAATTAACATGGCTTCTTTTGCTTGCCATAATGTAACAGGACAGACTAGTTGCAGGGTGAGCTATGGTTTAACTCCTATTAATATCATTTTTCTAGCAAATATTGCTTTAAATGCTGTGTTCCTTCCTGTATGACTTTTTGTTTAGTATTACTTAGATAAAGACAAAAAAAAATCTAATTCAAGTGATTATTAAAATGGCTTGCAGTGCTATAGGTATTGCTACAGAAAGCAGATTGATCTAAATAGAGAATGCAATTTTACATGAAATTTCTGAAATGCCACTTCAGCATGTTATTTGAGCAAGTTTTGACATGGCTGTCAAAGCGTTATTACATGTCATGCCATGGCTCAAGTTTCAAGTCAGTCTTTCAGTTACTGAATTCAAAAGTGAAGAATTGCATCCTGCCAGAGGATCTGTCCTGTGTCATGAAGGAGAAAAACAACGAACTCCTGTTGGTGTAGATGGGGTGAGGTAATTGGCTGCAAGAAACTTGATACTAGCTGCAGTTATCTCCTCTGGTTTTGTGATCAAGCCTGTTCAAATCCACTGAGCTCTGTAATTGATGAGATTTACTTCTTAGGTGTTAGTTTAAACATCTCTTGGTGTCTTACCACAATTCTTTCAATCTCCCATGAAGTGTTGCAGAAAACTGCCTCTCATTGAGGAACAAAGGCTGTAAAGAAAGCAAACTTCAGTGTGAGGGGAGATGTGTGAGACACCTCCTTTACTCACTGCTGAGGCTGTGGGGATCCAGGCTCAGCTGCTGAGTGTGCACAGCATCCCGTGTCAAGTGCTGTGTGCACGTGGAAGGGAGAGGAAGTTTTTGGATGTGATCCTGTTTGAAAGCAGCCTGCTTGCCTGGCTGTTTATAGGATGGATGGGATCATGTGAAACAAGATGTACTTTGCTAACAATGGTACGTTTATGCTGGGGGGAGGAGGATTTTTTTGTTCATTTCAATAACACCGTGGCCCTTTTGTTTTGGCAATTCTTTGGATACTCAGGTGTGTTGGGACCCTTATATTCTCAGCATCGGGCTGGGCACTGTCTCTAATCTGTGCAAGCTCTGGGCTGTAGTGAGGTTCCAGGGTCATCTAGGAACATAATGAGATTGGCTTTTTTGGTGGGTTTTCTTTAACCAGTGAGAAAATCCTTTATTTCAGTAGCATCTCTAACTTACCCCTAAGCATTATTCCTTCTGTGCACAACAGTAACCCTATTCTTTCTGAAAAGTGTAGCAGCACAGGAGCTGCATCCCATTCCACTCCACAACCAACTTTTCCTGCAGTAACAGGAAGAAACAAAGGCTTAGTATAACACAGCAGCTTAGTTTATTTGGAATAGGTTTAACTTGGAAGAGATTCAGTAGGCCTAGGGGAAGGTACAAGAGAACATTTGCTGGTGCAATTGGTGATTTGTACATATAGCACTTCAGCACTTTTGTTCTTCTCAGTAGACCAAGATCCTTTCCTGAACACGGTCCTGTTTACTGGAGTGTGTCAAATCCACCTTACACATTCTTCCACACATTCTTCCCTTGAATGTTTCTTGCCTTCTTTCTGAAGTGACAAACAGCCAGGATTTCCAGAAGAGATATCGGGTGCTTCAATCAATCAATGTCCCTCTCTGCTGACAGTGACTGATATCTGAAAATCAACTCTGAAATGATGCCAGTTACTCCATATAGTCACCTAAAGATGCTTGTCTGATACTCTGCTGATTTTATATATGGGGATTATACAATGTGTTGTGCTCACAGGATCATGGGAGGTTACAGAGCCCCTAGTTTTTCTTGGGATAATCAGTGATTTAGTCTGGTTTTTAAAAAAACAAAGGGTCAAGATTTTTACACTTAATTCCTTCCTAAGTTTAATTTGTTTAATTGCAGATACTAGCTTTGACATCAGCCATAAGGGCTCTGCTGTGTTCTAGATAGGCAACACTAAAGCAGTGTTGAACACAGTTGAGAATCTGACCTTACAGTCTAAAAAATCCAGGACTTTATTGCTAAGCAACATCACTGACCCACTTCTGAAGGAACCACTTGTGCACTGCAGGCAAGCTGTTCAAACCCACCCAAATAAATACAGAAATGAAGCATTTGCTAATTAAAAACAAAAACTGGCACACAGAAACCCTTCCAGCTGAGCCAAGCTAGAACTTCTGAAAATGAAGTTCACTCTCATTAACATGGCTGGAGTTTAAGTCCCTTTGGGGCCCTGGCCGCCAGTGCTGAACTGTAAGAATATTGCACATTCCTACTTGCGTGTTTCATCTTGGTTTTAATTAAAGGAGATGGCTCTGTAGCCTGGTGATGAGTGCTGCTTCCCAGGAAGGTCTGTTTCTTGCTAATGAAATTTTTTTATGAAAACCTACACTCACCTTATTCCCAAGTGCCTGTGGATTCTGTGCAGCCTGCAGGGATCACCCCAATCATCAGCACAGCCTGGGTTAAACCCTCGTGTGCAAAGTCACCTCGGGCCTTGAAAACCACGAGCAAAGTCCTTCTGGACCCTTCATTAGTGGCACTCACAGCTGATCCTCCTAAGGTTTAAAGTCTGGTGCTTCACTACAGCTTTTCCCCCAACTTCCATTTGCCTTTATTAATGACACTGAACATCAGCCTCTTGCTTAAGGTACTGACAATCCTGATGTCTTAACTGGGTACCAGCAAGAGGCTGTGGAATTTTACAGAAGCCAATGGGTGTTTTTCCCTTCCAGTGTGTATTCTCTCCCCTAGCAGCAGGTTTCCCTATAACTGTGTTGATGCACACAGGTGCCATGCAGAGTCCAACCCACACCAGGTACAGATTTTACCAGCTACAGAGCTTAATAATGTGGTGGTGTATGTCTAACAAGGATGCAATAACCATACATGAGAGTTGGCCTTTGTTCTCTTTCCTGCATCTTTGGTCAAAGTCATTAAAGTGCTTCATGTCTTAGTGGAAATCTTTTGTGTTTTTTCCTCTTTGATCCTTAAAACTAAAGGTACTTAGTGACACTGGTTCTTTGTGTCAAGTGAGTCTGCAATACTGAAATAATTTTGGAAATGCAAGTGTTTTTCATCAAATCAGTCAGTGCTAGGGATTAGGTTTTATTTGTATAAGAATAGTCTGAGTTACTTTAGATGATGTCTATTGCCTTCAACTTTAATAAGATACTTTTTCTCTCTAAAAAAATAACTGTTTATCCTTTTGGGGTAACTGCTGTTAATTTTTTGTCCTTTCCTATACTGTGGTTCCTTGGTATATAAGCACACACTTCACTTAGCTGGCTTCACAAAATGGAAGTTCCTTTTGCAAAACGTTATTTTAGGAACTTTTTGCTATCTTTTGTTATTTCTAAGCCTGAGATTGTCACACTAGATCCATGTACATTTATTTTACTATTTACACCTATCACAGTACATTTATATGGAATACCATCACACAGACAAACCAGCTACTGACAGCTAATATAAAGATATTAGATTCCACAAGGCTTAATCTGCATAGAGACCAGAAACACACTTAATGGTGAAACACAGACAAATACTTCTGTATTTCCCTTAATTTTAAACTCATTTTATATAGAATGTGATCTTCCTGCCACAAATACCTACTTCTGTATTTGTATATTTGTGTTGTGGCCAATTTTTCTTGGATGTCTTGTGTCTTCCTATGCTTTTTATGGATAGTTTATATTTCTTGTGGTCACAAAATATACAATTAATACTTGTTTTAAGCATGATTTCCATATTAGTTAATTTTTGTCTTCTGTTCTTTTCCCAGCAATCTCTCAGTGATGTGTAATCTCCTGCTGCATGGAGCTTGTAAAAATGGACAAAACCCTGGGTAAATACTTCTCTTACTTCACGGAAGGTGGAGATCTAAAACAGAAGTGACAAAATCTTGGACTGCATCATCAATTTGCAGATTACTGTAGCTGTGCTTTGCTAAAGCTTTGCCAGGGATTTATTTCCCCTGGTGCAAGCAATATTAATTTGACTTGAGTAATTCAGATATCAAATGGGATATAAAAATCTGTAGCTACTTGCAGCATCCTAATCACTGATCTCATTCTTTAGGAAGAATTTGAAATGAAACTCCACAGCAAAGCAGTTGAACATCACACAAGTTTGGTATTTTATATGCAACATCAGTTATCCTACAGTTGCTTCCTCTATCAGTTGTGCTATATATAGCATTGCTACTTGTGGCTTTTGCTCTGAAAAGTAGCCAAAACAGGATAATTTGGTGGTTTTGAGTGCAGTTTGCCACGGGGAGGGGGAAGTGTACAACATATTCTAAAGTTATAGCCTTTTACACCATATTGGATAAAATATAGCCCCTTTTCATTCACCTGTATCATGGGGGTGTTTTTTGTTGACTCTACTGCTGATCTCTTCTGGTCCCTGGACAGCCACTATATAGATTTCTTTTGTTTTTAGGCATGCGTGTAGAGTGATCCATGCAACAGTGAAGAACCTGCCATTGTCCAGTCCATAGGTTCCACTTGTGCCAGCTGCTCTTGCCCCTCAGCAGGATGCTGTTGGTTCCCCTCCATCCCGTTCCACTCCATGGAAACACTGACAAGACAAGCAGGGTGGGAAGCCCAGGGCTCTACATGATGTTGCACTGTGTGGCCCCACAACAATCTTTAATAATTGTCAACCCTGCCTTGGCAATGGTGGGCTTGCTTGGAGGAGGTTCTGCCTTCTTTTCTGCTGGGCTGCCTGCAATGTTCAAAACAGGACACCATTAGAACCAAGAGCTGCTTGAATGTTTCCTCCCACTTCTGCTTCAGAGGGTGCAAACCTTTCCCAGCCTCTCTCCACCCACCCTGAATTTTTCAGCTCTGGTTTGAACAACACACTTTGGTTGAGACCGAGCTGATACCTGGTTTGAAACTGCTCAGAAAGTCTTATCTCTTCAGGGAAGGGTGTTAAGAGGAGCTAAAGAATCCATTCATCTCAAAGGGAGGGTAAACTTGCATCTGGTTCAAGGCAGGTGTCCCTTTTCACAGCCATGGGGTTAGATTATGGGTCCTTTCACGAAGTCATTTCACTGTTAAACTCCCAACAAAAAAAGGAGCTGAAGAACAAAAGTATTGCTACAATTTATTCTCTCATTGGTTTGGATGTTGTAATTAAGGGAACAAGATAAAGGTAGGTTTTCGTTTTTCAGTGTGAAAAGAATCTTTTTATCTTTAAAACTGCATTTAAAAGCAACGATAAAGTAAACCAACAAGGGAGATGAGTCATGCTTCCTTGACTAAGGGGGTGTAAACAGTTTGTGATGCATCTTAAAACGTCTCTTCTCAGCCTTGGACTTGAACTTCACCATCATTCCAGTCTCTCAGGGAACTCCTGAGCAAGATCTTGATCTGTGCAAAATGCAGAATGTTTGATACAAACCTCTTCAGCCGCTGGACCAAAGTCCCTTTCTAAGAAGGGCACTGCTCTCACTTGACTTTCTGTCTGAGAGCTCATCTTGAGACAGGGCAAAATCAATCAGTGAACTTCTAGAGCTCCTGCTGTGGCTGTGACTGTTCTGTTAGAAAGTTGCAGTAAAAGCTTGCAAGGGGTCATGCAATCCACTTAGTCTCTCAGAAACCAGTGTTTGCCATTCTCTCTACAAGTCATTTGGGTTGGGGTGATTCAAAAGCCTATTTCTGATGGTAATATATAAGAAATTTGGGTCAGCTGTGGAAGTTTGCAGTCTTTTCTCTAGTTCCCATCTTGACTGCAGTTAAACAGGTGAACTTTGTTTCAGATATATAAGCATGGGTCTGAAGAGGGTTTTTTCAGTTATTTTTGCAGAAACAGGTAGGAAAATTATTAATAAAATCTAACAGCTTAGAAAAGCAGGTTGTGGCACTTTGTATACAAATATACTTTGCATATTGTAAACATACAGAGCAATTCTGAAGTGGCTATAGGTGACTGAAATTCAGTTTTAAGGGGTAATTTGGTCTCTGCAGCCTAAGGGGCCAGCAGCTGCTGACACCCTGTGTTGTTCCTAGGTGATCTAGCTAGCTTCACCTAGCTTTTGCCAGAGGCTGCCCTGTGAAAATGCTCTTTTAATTAGTTGTCTTTGGAGTTTTACTTTTGTTACTGTTTTTTTTCTCAATTATTAGGAACTCACTGGTAGGAGACTGTGTTGCTTTGTCTATGGGTTTTAACTTGGTGCGAAGGAACTCAGCCATCTCTCTGTCTTCTTCTTTTTCCCTGGTGGAAAGAAGGAAAAATGTTTGAGGATTGACAGTTTTCTCTGTAAATGGGGCAGTAAAAGCTAGAGCAGCTAGGATCAAGTCACTAGTAAACAATTAATTCCTTTGCTATTTTTAGGAACATTTAATTTTGCCACTTATTAAAAAGCAAAATATTTGCCTGGATGAGAACTGCTGCTGAGGCTGTTGTGGTTTGCACACAGGGCTCAGTGAGAGCTCTGGGTTCAGCTCGAGCTCAGGCTGCCTTTGGCCAGCTCTCTTTGATCAGCTGCAGGACTCTGGCAGAAGCTTTGCTTTATTCTCTCCCTGCTTGCTTAGAATTCAAATGTGTTGGAGGAGATATTGTCATTTTGGATAAATGGATTGAGTCTCTATTGCTGAAAGAGGGGGAAGGAAAAGCATAACTGACTCTGTAGAGTGTTGATCTCAAACAAAAGATTGGATTTGGGTGCTGGAAGTGAACTTTTGAGGAACACTACAACTTTCTTGGCAACTTTGGGCTAAGCTACAGAGCTGAAACCCTCCAGAACCTGCTTATGTCTGAGGTAGGGCTCTACTACTGAGTGCTTTTTAGTTGGTTTGGAGTTTTTTGTTGTTGTTTGGGTTGTTTTGCTATGACAAGATGGGAATAGTAGTAATCAACCTGACAACATGAATAATTAAAAATGGAGGATTTTAGATGTCTACAAATATGCCCCTTGTAGAATTCCATTTAATGTCTACTTCTTATGCCAAGAGAACTCCCTGGTAGCAGCATAAATCCTTTTCTTTTAAATGATAAATGCCCAGACTGATTCTGGTAGGAAAATAAGAGACCAAAGCTCACTGTTATTAATGAGATGACTGAATCATTAATGGGATAAAGAGACACAGAATTAGAGTAATCGAATATTAATGTTTTTCCTATGGAATGGGGAGGAGGCTTTTAACTTGGTAAGTTGTTTTGAAGGACCAATTCTCTCCCATTAATGTTGATTTAAATTTTGTCACTTAATCTATTGCATTATGAGGCTTGTGGAAGGTCACTGAGTAAGTTCAGTGGCTCTTGGTTCTCACCGTAATCTCTCCACCTCTGCATCATCCACAAGAAAATCTCTTTTTTGTACCAGTCGATGAATCTTCTGAATCAGTTCATCCTCTCTTTGCTTCTCCATCTTTGTTTTTTCTTTTTCTGGTCAAAAACAGAGAAAAGAGTGTATTACTTTGGACTCTGGGGAGTGTGAGGGGGTGGTGTAGGATGTTGCAGATGTCTGAGAATCAGCTGCTGATTGAAGTTGATGGTTTTGCAGACCTGAGTCACCAAAACCCCAGCAAGCTGGGTCACTGCCTCTGTGCTCTCTGCACTTGCTGCTGTTGACTCTGATCAGCTTAATGGTCTGAAGGCTCTGTGGGGTTTGCTAAGCCTGCTTTTAATACTCAATTACTCTGCAAGACATTGCTTGGAATTTTTTTAAGAGCTTTGGCAAGAAAATAGTTTGAGATGCTTTGTTAAAATCCAATGTGCAAACTCCGTTTGATCTCAGGGGCAAGGAGATCACACCAAAAGGAACTATTTCTCTGTGCTTCAAGACAGCTTTGGCTGTTGAAAACAACACTTCTTTTTCTACTCTGACAAGGCAGGTGAGCTGCAAATCCCCACAAATAGCATCAATTGTAAAACAAGGAAAAATAAATGCAAGTTTATTTTCCCTGTGTTTCAGAGATCTGAATAATTACTATAAGTCCTTGTTAATTGGCCAGTCTGGAACAGCTAGGTTGTCTATAAACAACAATTTTTGGGGCATGAAAGATGTGCCTGTCACAAACTAAAAGTCATAAATGTTAGGGATTACAGAGCTGTCGTTTCAGGCTATAAAGCAAATGTATTTAAGACAGAACTCTTCAAACCTAGCAAGTGCAGCAGAGATGAGAAAGCCAGAGGCAAATCCAAGCTCATATATTTCTCTGAGAAGCTGAAAATTTTGATCAGCTATGAAGACAGTTTGAATTAAATCAAGATTTTGGGGTTTGGGCAGTAGAACTGTGTTCAGAGAACTGCACAATTCAGTACAGTGAGAGCTGGGGGAAGAAGAGTGAGCTGCCTGCAGCCTGATGCATCTGAGCTGTTATGGCTGCTGATTTAAGCTATAAGACACTTTAAATAGCTAAATTAATCAGACACTTGAAAACAATTGTTTTTAGTACAGATTTTTAAAAAAGAATGCTTAGAAGTCGCTGCTTTTTCTTGCTTTGTCTCTCATAGGTAAGGAGCAAGAATTCTCCTCACTTCTGAAGGTAGAGGCTACTTTCTACTTCCTTTGAATCTATCCTTTTCCTAAATTGAGATGTGCTCTCCCACTATATCCTTCGGGAAACTATCTACTAAAAATATTAATATATGTGGCAAAATACTGCATATTCTGTGTACTAAAAGCCTGATTCAATATCTACTGAAATTGGCTGAACTGTGTCTAGTGAAAGAGCAGTTCTTTATGCAAATCTGTATTCTTACAGGAAAATTATGGTAGAGATCCTGTGAATTAATCAATTTCTGGGAAGTGTTTTTCTAGGGGAGGCACTCAGTGCCAGCAGCTGCTTTGTCTTTGTTAAGAGCTCTGGTGACCCTGCCTGGAGATGCTGCTGCTGGAACTTCACCTCTTGGATTCTTCAGTTCACTGAGATTTGCAAAGTGCTAAGGAGAAACTGCTGTCTGTGTGTCTCTGCTTGAGGCCTTGAGACTGGAAAATCATTTCTAAAAGATAAAACAAACCCCAAACAGCAGAAGCACCAAAAGAATGAAAGCTGATTAACCCTATCTGTTAGTTAAAAGTCTGGATAGGAAAGCTTGCAGATCAGAAAAGTGAGGCAAAAGGCATCATTCACAGATAGCTTCTGGGATTTGTAATCCTTTCCATTTGAACAAATAATGAACCAACAGTGTTATTATTAAAAATCTAAAATGTGACCTCTACTAAGAAGTATAAGGAAAGAAAAAGTAAGAAATATTATTAATCTATTTTTGTTAGGCACAAAATGTGGCAAAGTTCTTACACAGCTAAGAGTGGGTGGTTTCAGAGTTTCAGGGAGACTTCTTTCCTATGTCACAAGTCCTTCTCTCTCCTTTCTGAGGACAAAGTTGTCCTTCAAAGTTGCACAGTAAAATGTGAGGAGGAAAAATGAGGATTACCAAAGGATAGTCAAAACTTGGACTTAAACAGGAGCAGATTATTTCTGCTGGAGGGGTGCTGGGTGCTGTGCAGTAATATGTGTAATATGTGGTGTAAATGGCCTGCTGCAGTTGCTGAGTGTTTGGCAGGATCTGTCTGGCTTTTTCTTGAACATAGCAGGGCTATTGTGGATTATCTAAAATGGCAAAGCTGTAGTGAAGTGAAATTCCTCACTGATGGCAGCTGAGTTTTGAGGCAAGACTGCCAAACTGCCCACAACTCTGTCCTTCCTTCAAAGAGTGAATTTGCAGAGATTTATGGTAAAACACAAACCAGAGTTTTGGGCCTTGTTTTTTGCAGAAACCTGTTCTTCTTGATCCTAGAAGGAAGATTTAACTACAGATGTGACAATGGATTGATGTAGCAAGGAAAAAATCAATCACATTCGCAGTGATGGTTATAAATCCTTCTCCTCTCCCTCTTTTATCTCTGGTATCTCAGCACTTGTCTTTTCTACCTGACAATCTCTGTGCCACTTGGTTCCCTTGAGATTGCCTACAGAGTGCAAGAAATAAGGAATGTGCTCTTTGCCAGGTTGCTGCCATGGAAGCAGTGAAATACAGCATGAAAAGACATTTAGAGACAGAGAGATTAGAGATGGGCAAAAATGAGAATTAAAAATAAGGACTAGAGGAAAGATATATGAAACTCCACCTTGTGGGAAGGAGATTCTGATTGTTGGGGGATGGTGGGTGATGCATGGGTGGGGATGGTGTCAGGAACACAGGAATTATCCTAATGCCGGATGGAGACAGCCATTACCTGGGATTGCTACCAAACTCTGCAGCTCTTGCTTAAGGTTCATAATGTCTTTGCACAGCTGGATGTCATCCATCCTGCAGAAACAGAAAAAGCATGGTCAGACATGCAAACCCCACTCTGTGTTGATGGGATTGGCCAGATCTGAATACATGACCCTGGTCCTTGCCTGGGACCTGGCAGCCTGAAAGGGGATCCTGACACTCTTTACTCACCTAGTTTCACAGAAAGAAAAGGGTGTTTAATACTAAATGCCCACTGAGCCCTTAGTTACTTGTCTTACTGGCTCTAATTTGTAAGTTCATACCAGTCACTGTGGACAATTTCAGATGCTTTTTACTTTCTTGAACATCAGAGAACATTCTGGAATGGGCACCTGTATCCATAATGGTCCTGGGAAAAGACAGGTGTGCCATATTGTACTTACTGCAGCAAGAGTTTTCACTAGGGCAAGAGCAAGGGTGAGAATTAGCAGAGAGCCTGGGAAGGGGCAGCAGAGGGTGATGCATTATTTGGCACAGTCAGGGCAAGGTTTATATTCCACTACCAGCTTTCTTTGTTTCTTTCTTACTAATAATTCAGCTCTAACACCAGAGACCTGGAACCTGTCATAATCTGGCATTTATCTATTTTTGAGGTTTTGTGCCTTGGGTGAATGTCCTCCATGGTTGATGTTGAATGCTTCAAATCCTTGCTATGTGCAGAAAGCCCATTAATGTTAAGACACAGAAGACAGCTTAAAAAATAAAAAAGTAACATTAGCAGAAACTGCACCTTCAGCTCTCATTGAAACTGCAGCTTCTGCTGAGAGCAGCCACGCTGAATCATTCCCCTGGAAGGGAGCAGCTTTCAGCATCAGCTTCCTGGCACAGGTTTTATTTGTGTCCCAGCCACAGTGGCTGCCAAGGCTCAGGTGTTGGCTGCTCCAAGGGCATCAGCTGGGGCTTCCATTTTGAAATCACCCCCTGAAGAGCACAAAACCCAGCCTGTGTGATTAATTGTAGATTCTCAGCTTGGATCTCCCCAGCAGTCTCCTTGCCCACGGATCTCTGAGTGTTGTTTTTCACCATCCTGTGTCTGAGCACAGCTGAAGTGCCATCAGAGCAGGGGCTGTCACCGTGGAGTTTCAGGAGAGGAAGGCTGAGGGATTCAAGTGTGTATGTATGTGAGTGAGCCCCCAAAGGACAAGGCAGCCAAATCATTGAATTAAGTGAGGAGTGGAAAAAGTAGGTGTTTCTGGCACAAATAAGACTTTAATCACAACCCAAGAGCTTTTATTCTCCTTGCCGCCTCTGCAAGGAGCGCAGGTCTCTGCAGGGAGCTGTCCTTCAGCTGCTGTGCTCTTGTTAGTAAAATATGTTGATCCTTCTATTATTTGCTGCTTGGGTTAACTCCATCTTGCCTGTTCTGCTACTCTCACAGTGCTATGACAGCTATTCCTTCTGCCTTTTTATCCCTCTCCTCCCAAAATACGACCATGAAATACCTCTCCTAATGATCCTTATTGCTGACCTCTTTTCCATCTTTGTGTACCCCTGTCACTTCCACTGGGATCTGCTCTTTTACTGCCCACCTGTCCTGTAAGACTTTGGTTCTTTTGGGAAGATCAGATGTTTGCCTCAGGACCAGTGCATGGTCCTTTGCTCTGTGTGTTTAGGACACTTGGAGGCAAAGATGTTTTTACTGATGAATATTCTTACTTAGGTTCCCCATATTATTCATGCTCATCACAAGCAAAGCCTGTTTTACTCTTGAGATCCATCACACTAAATGGTACTGAAATTACTTTTATCAATTAATCTTAAATGCAGTCCTCCCAGGAGGGTGGGTATTCCAAATGTGCTGGGATATGAGCAAACCTCACAGCTCCTTATCTATTCAGTGCTCATGCACTTTGGCTGTCATGTTCATACATTTGACTAAGATGACCATGCCTAACAAGGATGGCAGTTTCTTGGCAGGAAATGTTCACTATTGAACTGCTGTATTTAAATGATATAGGGCCACACTCCCAACTAGTGAAGAGAACAGTGAGTTTCTACAAAAGAGATCTCTGTGATACACAGAGAGAGGATTTTTTTCATGATTCAGAAGATCTGGCTTAAGCTCTGAAATAGAGTAATTAAAATACTTTACTATATCAGTTTGGCTGCCTGCCCTCACTAAGGAACTCTACAAAGCTAATGGCACTGCTCTTCTCTGAGGATTTTCAGGAATTTAAAATATCAGCAGCAGTATATTCCTAGTGAGCAAGATCATTCATGTTCAGTAGTTCCTAGAGTCCCTGTGTCCAATTTGTGGCAAAGGTATTGGCTACATGTTGCAACTTCCATTGTACTTTCTCCCCATTATTTTGGCTGGTTTTTAATCTGACTGCAGGGCAAGTAGCTGGTACTCCATGTAATTCTTAGCATCTCTTTTTCCTGAGACCTAAACTTTGTAACACACAGCAGAGTGGCCGAAGCCCTTTAGGTCTGTAACAGCTCTGTGACCACATGAATTCCAAAGATCATAAGTCAGATGACCTCTCCAGAGTCCCAGTTCTGCAGGCTGGTGCATTGTGCTGATGGACAAAAACTGAACCTACCATCTGCATCAATCCCCTTAAGCACATGGAACATCTTTCCTCCCATCTGTGTCAAACAGCCTTTGTGTTTCATCCACTCCACAGTGCTGATTAGGAAAAAAGTGATATAAAAAAAAGGTTAAATGACGAAAGGGAGGGCTGAAGGACATATGGGACCATACCAAAGCTTCATCTATCTGACTTAATGAAAGCAGGATCTATGGTTGCTTGTAACTATAAAGCACATCCCACATCTGCTAGCAAATAATACTGAGTGCAGGGTGACAGGTGCTGCCCTGGGCAAGAGTTGCCTTGTTGCCCTTGAAGAAAAGGGAAGAAGAGGAACTCCTGGAAAGGAAATCTCTTGGAAGGCCATTCAATCTGTACTGGTACTATGAACCTTCCTTTCCTTTCCCCGTTATGCTCTGGATGTTGGATGTGAGTAGTTATAGCAGTTCCAGAATAAGTTAATGCACTTCTGGGAAAAAAAAAAAAATCTAATCCCAGTTTATTTCTCATTTGGAAGCTGGATGGTCAGCAGGGTTTGACTGAGAGCATCTTGGTACTGCTATCAGACCTCTTTAGGAAGTAAAAAGAGCTTTTGGAAATCTTAAGGAGACCAGCAATCTGCAGAGGAGAAAAAAATCCTTTGGGTCTCCTAAGCTACAGAGGTTCTCTCTCTTCTCTGGAAGAGATGATACATTCTTTCCAGTCCCTGTAAAAACACTTTTCACATCACTAAAGCAAACAGCAGTTACGATATGGCAGGTTTTCCTCCAGAGCTGAGCTTTAAATGTCTGCCCAGGAATCCTAAACACATGAGTTATGTGTATGATAAAACATTTCCCTGGTTAGGAGCCCAAATCCATTCCTGCAGTAATTGCAATAGTATTGAACTAGGGATGAATTCTCAGCGTGCTTTCCATGTATTCTTGACACACTGTCTGCACTTCTGCTTTTCTCTTTTTGGTGGCTTATTGCAGAACCCCTCTGTCTGCTTGGAGATATCACACAAGCACGTATTATCCTTTTCTCTCCTGGTATTTCAATCTAGATTGTCACAACCTACAAGCAGACTCTTTGTTTGCCAGAAAGAAACAACAAAAAACCAAAGCTCATAACAAATAAACAGCACAAGCAGAAGATTTTCTAAAAACACTGTAAAATGAGAGGAAAATCAGTGGGTCTGTGAGCCTGCCATGCTCTGGCACAGTGACTCAGCCCCATTCCAAGTTCCTGTGGTCCAGCTGCCAGGGGAGAGTGCCCTGAGCACTGCCCAGTATTGCACAGGGAGGTGACAGCATGAGTCACCTCTGTGACACCATCTGCACTGGGGGGAGCAGGGCAGCAAACACAGCACAGCCCTCCTTCAGCCGAGCCCCAAACCCTCAAAGCCTGTGCAGGACTTAGAAAATAAACATTCTGTACCAGATACAAAATAATTGTTTTGTTTTGTTTCAGTAGAAATTATTCCTCAACAGCTGAGTTTTTCTATCTTCTTTTCAGCCAAGAGAGAAAACTGAATTCCCCAGTGTAAGACCTAGGTGCCATTTGGAGACATGCATAGGAAAAAAACAAAAATCATGGTGAAAGCTCACAGAAAAACCACCCCCCTTACTGGTCAGCCCAAAAACAAGAGATGGCCAACAAGACTGACAAATACTTCATATTTGAGTGTAAGAACTATTAGTAACACCTACATAAGCATCAAATATCATTTTCATTGATTTCAGGATGAGCAGAGCAGTTCAGTGTGTCTAGAGAGCTTCTGCCTTTGCTGAATGACTTTCAAAGTTAGAAATAGATCTGTGCTCCCTCTAGCATGTCTATAAGAGGTCTGAGATTCCTTTTTCTGTTATTGGATTGAAGTGCTTAAAGTTAAAAAAGGAATGTAGACCAGGTTTGCTGGTTTCCTTCCCTCTCTTCCAGGAGGGCTTGCAGGCACTTAAGATTATTTTTAGCTCTGTTTTAATACATTCCTGCCCCAGGAGTGAAATGCTTGTAATTGTTGGAGTTTCTGAAGACTTTGATAGTGCCAGTCTAGGAGCTGGCCTGAGAACCAGGTGTCAGAAGCTAACATGATTTTGTAACTGAAGGTCTCCATGTAGGGATAAACAGATCATTGCTGGTGTCTCCAGTGAGCATGCTGAAACCAGCCAAGAGCAACCAGTAGTGACAGAGGAATTTGGGGGAATTGAAGTGAAGAGATGTGCAGAAATAAAGAGAATTGCTACAGAGGTGGGAATGATGTCAAGTGCAGATTCCAGGGACTTCAGTGGAAGCTGCCTTTGGGTACTGCAGGTGTTCATGGCTTTGCCAAAGCTGTGGGGAATCTGCAATGGTAAAAATGTTCTTGGGACTACAAGAGCACATAAATTTATAGAATCTGTTAAGGTGGAAAAATGCCTCTAAGATTATAGAGTTCAGCTGTTACCTCAGCACTGCCATGTTCACCACTACACCACGTCCCCAAGGGCCACCTGCACGTGCCTTTTGAACACTTCCAGGGATGGTGACTCCACCACTGCCCTGGGCAGCCTCTTCCAATGCCTCATCACCCTTTCAGTCAAAAAAAATTTCCTTATATCCAATCTCATCCTTCCCTGTGCAATTTGAGTCCAGTTCCTCTTGCCTTGTTGCCTGTTATGTGGGAGAAGAGACCAACCTCCACCTGACGCTCCTCTTCTGTATTTGCCTCCTTTTTGTCCCTGTCAGCTCAGCTTAGTTACTTAAATCTTCTAATTATAATCTGTGAGATCACAGGCAACATTTAATGAATACAGAGCAGTTTGAGTCATTATGGTGTGTGTTTATCCCATTGTTGTTTAGCTCAGCACCTGGTGCTGCTGGAGGACACAGAGCTGGCACTGAAGGTAACAGATTGCTGTCCAGCCTGCTTGGCAGGGCAGCTCACAGATCCCTGCTCCTGTCATTCACTTGCACTATTAAAGCAAGGGTCTCTAACTTTTCTTGTTGAAAGTGCTCTCTGCTGGAGGAATAGTGCATAGGAGCTACTGAACCACAACTTGCACAGAATTGTAATTCAGCTATTGTTTCAGAGAATTGAAGATGGCATTTGAAATTCTCAGTCCCAGAAGGGTCATATTTAAGGTATACTTCACATAAATTCAGAACAGTGTCTAGAGAGGCTGTCTGTTTTTCATTTTCACTGACAGTGCTAAATTCTCCTGAGCTTGGCCATCTCCTCTGCCAGTTCCAAAGTTTTACTATGAATCAATAGTAACGAGAGGAGTTTTCCTGAAATTGCCTCACTGTGGAGGGGAATATTTCTCCGTGTGGCAAAAATTGACTAAGTTAATTTGTCTAAAAACAAACAGACAATGGAGAAGCCATATTTAAATTCACAAGTATCAGCCCTTTGCAGCAGCATACAGAAGATTCTGTGCAAAAGGGCCTGGCTCATTGAAACTACTCTGGTGGTTCTATTTTTGGATATTAGGCACTGGAAGGATGTAACTCGGTCTGGCTGAGCATTGTCTCCAGTGAATAGATGATACATTTCCTTCTTCATTGGCCTTCATGTTTGACCTTTTCTTATTTTTAAAACCACAAAAGCAACTATTTGTTATCACAGCTGAAAAGAATATAAAGATTTCTGGTATAAAATTAAACACTGACAGTACCTTCCAGGGCTTTCCAATTCACTGATTACTCTCCTATTTATATGAGAAGACAAGTGAGAAGTGAAATACCACAGGGCAGGAGGGACACTTTATTCCAGAATATCCTTGCCTAGAGGAAGCTCAGCTGTCCAAAGGGGGACACAGGACCTGTGAGTGCCTGATGTGCTGGGGGATCTCAGGGAACAATCCATGCACCTTCCACTCATGCAAACCAGAGCACAGGCAGCCAAGAACTGGGAAGTGAAAAACAGTTTGGGATAAAAGGTTACATCTGGATATACAGAGCTAAATTTCTGCATTAAAACATGACAATGTCAAAGATCAAAGCTGCTCCCTCTTCTATTAACAGCATTTTGTGACAACCACAACACATATTCAGTGTAGAAAATGCTGTTTAAAGAAAATTCTCTATTAAAGGACTATTTTTCTAGCTGTCCAACAGAGACAATAATGAAATTTTTTTCTAAGACAAAACATTCCAACTACCAAGTTTCCAATTAATTAAATACTTTCCAAATGATATGTTTAACCATTATACACCACTAAAAAATTGCTTTTCCTCTCAGAGTATTTTGATGCACCAATTTTACAACCACACATCTGAAAGTATAATGTGTATTCCTCTGGGGTTGATGTTTTGCTGTCAAACAGGGCAAAGGAGATGGGTCTGCAGAGAGATCAAACTGAACTAAGGCATTTTCCTTCCTCTTGGAGAGCTGATCTCTGTACTTTTGCCTTACAGTGCACAGTCCAGAGCTTTGCAGTTCTGTCCTGAACTCACGTTCTTGAGGCTTCCATATGAGGAGCTGGACCTTACAGGAGTTCCCAGCTCTGCGCTGACATCCTTGGGGCTCCCAGACCCTTGGCATTCCCCTAGAAATGCTCTCCCTTATCTCAGGGACCCCAAGCTTTGGCTGTCTGATAACTTCCATCAGAAAGCCAGGCTGTGCCATTTCCCAGCTTGCAGTTTCCTGGTTGTTTCCTCAAGGACTCTGGCTATTGCAATGTGCTTGGGAGGCAAAGCTCGGTGTGACAGCCACAGCTTCACCCTGTCCTGCAGAGGAGCCCATCCCACACCAGCAGAGGGACAGCCCTGGTGTCCCTCTCACAGCTGGGCTGGCTGCTTTTCCTTCTGCTGCCTTATCTTATGAAGCTGACAACCTGACATTTATATTTATTGAATAATATGTATCATCACACAACTGCCTCCTTCTCTACAGCCTCCCCAAGTCCATCCTATGTTCTGAGAGCATGATACAATCAGGAAGAAAAAGAAAAAAAAAAAAAAAGGAAGGAAATTACATTAAGTGATACTGTATTGTTAAGATCCAGAACTGTGAAGGAGAAAAGATTTATTGATCCTTCCTGTGAAAAGATGGATCTTATCAGAAAACACTGACAACAAAAACAGCTCTATTCATGAACAAAAACCTGGTTTTGCTGGTGTTATTTATCTACACTGCAGTAACAGCAAGGTGCAAAACTCAGAGAAAAGTACCAGATGCTGAACACATACGTAGACAGTCCTAAGGAAATTCCTGCTTAATCCTAGACGACAGAAAACAGGTAACATGCAGTACAAAGGAAAAAGGAGCAGCAGAAGAATCAAAAGCACCCACGAAAGCACAAGTCAGAGCACCTGCTTAGCAGCATTATAACCAGAGAGTTCCCACAGCTATTCCCACCTCTGGCAGCCTGTTCTAGCTCCTTCCACTGCCCTCCCTCTCACTGTCCCCAGGGTGATGCTCAGTGTGGGGCTCTGCTGCCACACGAGGCATGAAGTCACTGAGAAATCAGAGTTGATGTCACATTAGTGAGACACTTTTAAGAGTGTTAGAGCATTTGGTTCAAAAAATAATTAAAATTTGAAATGAACTTTGTTCATATACAAAGACAGCAATTACTGCTGCCTTTTCTCACCTGAGAATGGAGCACTCCATGTACACATTTCTGTATTACTTTGCAGCATTATTTTCTGAGTTCAGCCAATTATAGGACTGTTTGTTTCATATTCCCACTTTGTGCCTACTAGGTTTACCACACTCATTTTAAATTAAAACATGGGATTTCTAAGTTGGTCTATTTAAGGTTGTCATCACCAAGGGAATTAACCTCTCACTTCAGCAGTTCTTGTGTACTTTGGTGTTGCTCCCCTCTGCAGTGGTTGCATTAAGGCAGGCAATCAGCAGAGATACCTTTCTGGATGTAAAATACCAATGTGCTGTGCATACTGCAGATGACACAAAGGTGAGACTCCTATCTGACCTCTGTGCATGTCCTCTTGTTCTTAGAAGGAATATAGACTATACATTTTCCCCATGAATTTGCCCTAAGTTTGAGATTCTACCATTATCCCAAATACCCTCCAGAATGATCATTACTGACTATTCTACCTCTAACTACTCCCAGCAATGGATACATCAATATCACAACAGGACAACAGAGATTTATGGGGTTGTGCAAAATGGGAGAAGTATAAAGGTTAAAAAGGCAAGTAAAGAAAAAGTAAGCCTGATTTGAAGCAAGAAAAAAAAAAAAAAACAACAGACTAGGGATAAATGATGCACTTTGGACAGCTAATGAAGCTGTGGGACTGCAAAGTCAAGTTGTAGCAAACTTTTCTACATAAAAGGTCTGGGATTTCAAGGAAGCAAACATAATAGTGTAAAGTGGTCTAAAATCCTGAATAGAACTATGGAGAATTTGGATGATGTAGATGTTACGAGCACTCTGGAGAAGAGGGACTGTGTTACTAATGGGTGGTGAGAGTGTACAAAGACAATGACCAGTTTTAGTTCTGAGTCAGTGTGGAGGTGAATTTGGCCTCTTCACAGTATTAATTTAGTGATGTAATAACCACACAGACATTAAGCAAATACACCATTGTATTTATAGCATTTTTACAGATAAAATGAAAGTTTAATGAGTAAAATGTTTCCAGTAATTGCCTAAAGCAACCTAATAGGGCTTTATGTTTAATATCTTCTATTCCCTATGGATTTTAAAACTGGCATTCAGTATCACCTGCGTGGCAGAAATAACCATTCCAAGACAGCTTTCACAGGTGGAAGCAACGTTCACAGTTTTAGTTCAAGGTCATCCAATAAAGCTTCAAGCTTTGCTTTCCATCTGGAAAGCCAGCAGTATCAGGCACTGGCAGATTTCCCACAGGCTGTGTTTCATGATGACATTGGATGCTGTTTTATAAGAATTCCATGCCTTTCCACAGGAACAGGCAGTAACTGCTCTGAGATGATCTCACCTTTACTAATAATATTTACTGGGTCCCAACATGCTAAAGCATTTTAAAATGCATGGATTTTGCTCTACAAATTATTTTGAAGTTCAGTTTTGATCTGCTCTGCATCACATAGAGGTCTGAGTGTTTGCTGCCTCTCCCTGTCAGCTAAACTGAGCTAACACATGCATCATCCATTTTTACAACCATGTCTTTCAGCACAGTAGATTTCCATGCCCCCAGCAATCCCAAGCTCCTTCTGAACCCAAACACATCCACAGCAGCAACACATTAAATGTGTGACAAAGAGGATGCTGCCCAAGCAGCTCCCTCAGCATTTGGGTTATCTCACCAGGAAAGAAAAAAAATGGAAGTGGGACAGAAGAATTAGAAAGGAAGAGAGAGTGTGCATGTTCTGAAGTGGTGTGTTTGCTTTCCTCAAGAGCACAGACAGATTGAACATTTACAGTTTGACCCAAAACTCTTTTTATACAGAACATTTTAAGAAAGGAGCTGAGAGAAGCCTGAGAAGCGAAGGAGGGGGAATGCTGGCAGGCTATAAATGGATGCTTTTCTGTACATATTGTCTCCTTCATATCAATATATGCTGAGTTCTCAGCTTTTCTAAAAACAAACCCAGAAGAGCTGGAGATAGCATATGATGGCTTCAAGCTATATTTTCATTTCCTGGGCTGGCTGGAGATGGTCACAACAGCTCCCGGCATAATTTTATGGAATTTCATAGTATCAGTATCATTGAAGGAGAAATGCCACAAACAGCCACAATTTCTACATAACCTGGACATATCCTGAGGAGGTCCATCCCAGGCACTAAGCAAGGCAGGGTCTTGAGACAAAAATAGGATTTGATAATGTAATTACAGACCAAATCACAGTGCATCTGCTCTGCTGCCACTGAGCTTGCCTGAGCTAAAATACAATTGTGCAATATAAATTGTGGCATTACCTAATTGAGGAAGGCTTTATTTTATAATCTGAAAACTGTCTCCTTACAAACTCCAGGTAGTTCTTCACAGCAAGCAGGAATTCAGCTAGAAGTGATGTGGATTTCCTGGGTATGAAGAGTACAGCTGCTTTCAGCTGCACTCCTTTTTCTTTAAAGGAGGAAACAAAAATAAGGAGCAAAGCAAAGGCCACATTTACAAAGGTTAATACCTGACTTGCAATTGGCACAATGGTTTGGGAAACATCATGACCTGTTGGTACATTCCTTCAGCTCATTTTGCTTTCTTTGTTTCTTTGTATAGACAAAAAGAAAAACAAGAATTATCAGAAAACTGGCTTCTTATAAAGTATACATTACAGGGTGAAATATTTCACTGTAGCATATAGCAAATAGATAAAAGAGTTCATCTGCTTTCCTTGCTTTTCAAATAAAAAAATTTCAGGGGATAGGCTAAGAATAATCTGTCACACATCTAATTTTATTGAGTTTCATGCAGCAGGATTAAAAAAGCCATGTTTTGCAATTAAAATTATTACAAATTTGAAAATCAGAGATGTCAGTTGGAGTTTCTGTAGTGTATATTTTTGCTTCACTTCAGAGTTCCAAAAAGCCACACTGTTTAAATGTATCTTTGTGTGACAACACTTCATCTTTAAATGCTTTAATTTTTAACTACTGAAATTATATCTTACATTATGTTTAGTGCACCAGTAAGGAATTTCTACTTCTCTCTGTAAGGCAGAGGAAAAAAAGTTTACAAAGGACTGCAAAGTAGTACAAAAGAGTGAAAAATTACATGTATTAAAACTGTACAGATATTTATGGTCTTCACTTAAAAATTTTTGCTGTTTCATTTTTAAACAGGGTAAAACCTGTTTCCACTGTTCTCACAGATGGTTTCAGGGAAGGTTTTTTTAAATACAGTGATAGGCAGACTACAGAAATATCAGTGCTTGTCTGAGAGTGAATCCTTGGTCTGTCACTAAATCCAGTATGTGCTGCTCTTGTGGGCCTGGATAGAGAGGCAGTGAAACTGCAACAAGATATCTTCTGAATTTTAAAATCATTTTGGTGGGTGCTAGTACATGTCCACCAGGCAGTGGGTCCCTTCCAGCTCAGACTGTTCTGGGATTCTGTGTCATGCCAAGGGCTCCCTCATGCAGAGTTTGTGTTGTTTGAAGAGATGTGCTACACAAACCACAGCTGAGGAGCTGCCAGAAACAGCATTACCCTGTGGGTGATCTCATATATCAACAGGAACAGCTTTTCCTTGGTGTGAAAAATGCAAACCGACTCCATGCCCACTGAACATTTAGACCTTGCTAGGGTTCTTTTTCAGTTGGGTTTGTTGTCTTTTTTTTACTGGCTGATATGCTAACCTCGAGCAGTTCCCTGCCTAATGTCCTTATTTCATGACTACCACATTTGCCTCTTCTTCAAGGAAAATAGTAAATTCAATTTGCAGCCTTAGAACATATTTCTTCCATGGATTCAACCTGACAGAGGAAGAGTTTGCTGTGGTTTCTTTCCATCAGCAGCAGGTCTAGCTTGCAGTGTTTTGTTTTCTTATTTTTGAGTGTGAGTATTTTTAAAGGCAGGGAAGAGCTGTGTTCCCTGCTGGTGTGTGCAAGCAGAGCTGACAGGCCCTGTGTGCCTGTGACAGGAGGAAGCCACAGGCACCCTGAGGCTGGGCACACACTCTGAGCACAGCTACAGAGCTCTGCTTTCTTTAAGCACAGCTACAGTGTACTTCTCCTGCTTTAGAATCTGGCTACATGTGAATAAAAAGATCAGTCAGACAGACAGACAGCAAGAAGAATGAACCATTACTTTAAAAAATGTAGCTGGAAATGTGAGCTGTGGTTGGATGTGCAAGTGACACAGAATCTTTTCATCGTGTTCATGCTTTCATAAGAACTATAAAAAAACCCAATTTAACCCAAGAGAATTTCTATTCTGTTGCTAACAGCATG
This sequence comes from Toxostoma redivivum, assembly GCA_013397375.1. Lineage (NCBI taxonomy): Eukaryota > Metazoa > Chordata > Aves > Passeriformes > Mimidae > Toxostoma > Toxostoma redivivum. The sequence continues at coordinate 468,024 of VXBI01009565.1, forward strand.
AAAGGCAAAGAAGAGAATAAAAACATACCACACAGTTTCTCTAATACTATGTGTGTGTTTTATCCATTTGCTATAATTAAAAGAGAAGCTAAAGCAGATGCAAGAACTAAAGAGATGTGGCTCTCATTAAAGCTGGGCTGGACGCCGTGGTCCAGGCGTAGGTGTAGAGCTGCTCATTAGCAGTGTTCAAAGCTGAGCCTGCCTTAAACCTGGCTGAGGAGGCTCAGCTTCATCTGCTTGGTTGTATAGGTCATTCCCAGGGGAATCTAGCCCTGTCAGAAGAAATCAGTTACTAAAATTCATGACCTACATACAGACTTGTGGTCTTTGGATATTGGCAATTCACAACTTCAGAAATCAAATGAAAAGAAATATGTGGCTACATATAAAGTCTCCCACAATATGTCTGTGAATTAGAGTTTATGTGATTTGCTTAGTGGAACAGATACAAAACTTGGACCACTGAGGTAACCACAACTTGTGCTGTTAATCTCAGCAGTAGGTCATTAAAATACATTTGTCATTAAAATACATTTGTCATTGAACACAAATGCAGCCAAGCCCTTCTGTCAGTGTAAACTATCCAGCATGAGAGGCACTAAAGAACAGGTCCTGCTGTATTATTTGGGTAACACCAGCAACCTTCTGGCCATTTCATTCAGAGGTGTTAACAAACTGAAGTTAACTGCCTCAAGGATTAGTGGGCAGAGTCAGAATATTCTGCCACACAGCAGGGAGCAGCTGGGCTAGAAAGCTGTGTGAATATCCCTGCACCAGTGGTCATCTCAGTCTGCTGCAGCTGAAGGAATGAGAGGGTCTGTGACTCAGAAAAGGCAGAAACTGGGGCCACCTCTGGCAGTGTCACCTCTGCCTCTGTCACTGCCTGCTGTGCCAGCACCTTGGGCCAAGCCTTGTGCACACTGATGCTTGGGAGAGCTTTCCTGCCTGTGCCAGGAGAGGCTGGGAGTGCTCCTGGGCAGCTCCAGGCAGCGTGTGAGGATGAGATCTAAGCCAGGAGGAGAACAGCTGCAGAGTGTGGATATCAGTTCTCTTCCCTTTCCAATAAGCAAGCTCTCCTGTGTTAATTCCCTTACTCAAACACCTGCCAGGCAATACAGAGTAAAGACTGTGAGCATGGGGGAAATGAAAAGAGCAGACTGGATACCAGAGCAAACAGAACAATTGCTCTCATTCACTGGGGCAGTTTATTTCAGTGCTTTGTTTGATATAGAAAATGTCAAGAGAAGAGCAGGGTTTAATGATGAGGCTTCTTCCAGATTAGATTTATGTACAAACCTATAACCAAGTAGTTACTTGACTACCAGGAGCAGGAGTGACAAAACCTTTCCTGTTCAGTTTATTTGTACCATCATGGCATTACTAAAGGTAAGTGGCACTATTACCAGCCCTTATTCCAAAGATGTCTAGGCAGTGATTCTGGGCAGAACTCTTCTGGGATAATGCTCAAACATGTCAGTGCTGTTTGCAGAGGGTTGAGGCTTCCAGCTTTGGCAATGCAAGTCAGGGCACTAAAATTAACCTCCAGTGTAAGGGTCAAAGTACCAGCCCCCTGTACTTTAACAAGAGCAGAAGGCCAGTGAGTTCTTTCAGGCTACTGAAGCTTCATTAATGCCAAGGTCGGAGCTCAGCAGGTTTTAGAGCTATTGAAGTTCTTGGCCTGTCAGCAAAGGCATTTGTTTCTGACCTCAGATACTCACAGACTGAGGACACTTCAAAATAATACACCTCTTATTAATAAGTCCTGATGTTCTAAATTTGAAGATTTAGGAATATTAACCCTCCTGCCTTCACCATCAAAATTGGACTAATATTCATGAACCTTCAGTGAGGCCCCTATGCCTGACCTTTTTGGCAATTTTGAAAATCCCTCTTGGGAGTATTTATATTTAATTTGATATATCAGAAAGTGTTTTGTGTTCATAACTTAATGGCTTCCATTTAACAAATGTCAAATCTTGGCTGCTATTAGTGCAAAACACAGTGTGCTCTCTTGTGACATGAACTGTCTAAGACTGCTATATGAAGTAGGAATAAAGCCTGAATTAGGTTGGACTGTGGAAGCTTCAAATCCCCTACCTGTTGATATTTTGTTCAGACAAATATCCTTGCCACAAAGGACTGAAATCAGGTAGGAAAAGATGCTCCATAGACATGTACTTTGCTAAAGTTTCCTTTTGTAAGTTAGAGATCCACTTAATGTATTCTGAAAATCGTGCTGAATAAAAAAAAGGTGCTGAATAAAAAAAAAAAAAGGTAATTTCCTTTGCAGCTACAAAAATCATTTCCCAACGGCATTTTGTAAGTGCTCACCTAACTGGGATGCTCTTTATCTTTCTGCCTTTTAAAATGTCAAGCAGATAAAAGTCTTCTAAATACCATTCTTTCCTATTTTGATTAATTTTGCATAGTGTTTTCCCAGAAGGATTGATACTTACATAAACCTGAGTTCTGATTCTCTTCTGACTAAGACTTCCCGAAGTCTCTGGATCTTTGCCATCTCAAGCTCAATTTCCTCAGGCATCATTGTTGTTTCAGCCATTGAAATGATGTCAAGTTGATCTGTGTGTGGAAGCAGAGAAAATGAATTAAGCCAGTCAGACTGTCTTAATGGTGTTTTTCAGGAATGTAAATTAAATCACAGAGATACCTAACTATGGAGTAATTAATTCAAGCAGTAAAAACTATTCTAGCTGAATGCTGTGCTGACTGGTTTCTCTATTGTTTTGCTTATTACTTGCAATGTAACTGTTTAGAAGTGAAATACTCCCCAAGCCAAAGTGACAATCATTTTGTTAGTCAGGCTCTATCATTCCTCTGAGGAATCCCAACCCCATCCACAGCTACAGCCACCATTCCTTAACTGATATCACCACAAACTGACTGCTGCAAAACCCTCTCAGAGCAATTACCTGCAGCTCTGGAGTCCTACCTTGGTGCAGGCAACATAAACCCAGGAATGTTTCCCACCTTTAACCCCTCGAGCTCTCCATGCCACTCCACCCTGGGAGCTAAAGCCCAGCCCAAGAGGGCCAAGGATGTGATCAGAAATGATGCAGGACCTCATCCTGCAAGGGCACCAGAATTGGCTGAGGAGACAAAAAGCACTTTGCAGCAATAACTTGGTAAGGCCAGGGTGCTTCTGTGATTATTTCTCCATAATTGATGTTTTACCTCTGTAACCCAGAGAGAAACAGGGGCTATGGATTGTGTTCCCTGAATGTAAAGCAACCAATTTATATAAGATGGGTTTGGAAAAACAGCTGCTTGGCCACTGGAAAACCCCATTCCAAGGGCTCATCATACTTGGCCTTCATGTTAAACAAGAATTTAGACACTGAAAAATAGGTTGGCTGCATATTTGGGTGCTCAGACAGAGAGATATTCCTGAAAGATGGCCTGTTTCAGCTGTATTGATTTGAAAAGGGGAAAATAGAGAGGTCAAAATGTAGTCAGCATAATTATGCAGAAAACAGCAGTCAAAAAGTATCAGAAAATAAGCTGTTCAATTAATTAAGAGGAGACAGATTCTGAAGTCCCTTGTGACAGACTAAGCACAGCTAAGAAGAATTTCTGATAAAAACTTGGAGTAAGAACAAAACTACAACATCTCAGCAAACAGCCCCTATATGAGCTTAGTTCACTGTTCTCCCAAAATGGAAGCAAAGGAAAAACATTCTATACTATGTAAACAAAACATATTTCCCTTGTATTTAAACATAGATATTTTTAAAGTTATCCTGCTAGTGTTATCTGCAAGCTTTGACTTCAATTCTTAATGAAGAAATTGGGGGAACAAATATTAAAAATCACTTTTTTTCAAGATAACAGAATCTTGAGGAAAAAAAAAAAGAGATTTTGAAATGTCTGTCATGAGAGACCAGCCATGTTTCAGTAGTTGCTTCTAAACTCAAATTGTAAAACTGGTCTGTAAATAAGGCTGTCTTGTGTGTCTGAACACACAGGTGCTGCCTGTACAAGATGGATTTCCCTATTAGAAATCATTGTGTTTGCTGGAGTATATTTAGTTGATGTGCAGCCTAAATGTCATGAGGTTCTCACAGGCCCACCTCTCATTTTCACTGCTTGCCAGAAATATAAGCAGGAGATGGGAAGTTATTCTGATGCTACCATGAATTAAAGCCAGTAACACTGATAAATGGGAATATAAACCATAAATAAATTACACATACATACATACGTATTATAAAATTAGCTCTCAAGAGCTCAGAAAACAGAATAAAACCCAACCAACCAACCAACCAAAACAAATCTCATTTACTTGTACTCTGCAGCTCTAGCTGTAAGTGCCCTGGCGTCACCCCTCGTGTCACCCTCCACCCTGTGATTCCAACAATTCAGGAACAAACAAGCCTTATGTCCAGTGATGTGTTAAACCAGCACAGGAATCAGTGTGACAGGCAGAAGTCTGCTCTGACCCCTTGCAGAACAGTCAGAGATTCTCCTTCACATCCCACTCAACGTGTGCTTGAACCAGAGAAAATATTTTTGAAAGCGATCCAGAATTATGCAGTGTTTCCAAAAGAATCCATAATGCAATCAAGGCAGCAGAAGGTTGAAAGTGGAGGGCAATAAATATAGAAACCATTAGATATTAGTGCACAGCTTGTCTGCAGACTGAGAGATGTGGCTGGAACAATGGGATGGAGCCCAGGTGTGAGGAGGGGCCAGGGCAGGATTCCCACTCACACCCCAGCACTGTGATCATCCCCAGCTCTTCTAACATTGTGGAGAACTGGCCTACTTGGCAGCAGCTGTGCTGAAGGATAATTTATTATTTTTCATTCAATGGTTTGAGCTCCTGGGATGTGAACCACTGGGGAAGATTATGTTAACATTATTGAGCCCTTAAGTAAAGCTCTAACTCTGTCCCAGTGAGCAATGACACCTCTAGTGCTTTGAGACATGATCCAGAACAGCTTCACACACAGAAGTCTCTTACATTTTCAAAAAAGAAAGAATGAACATTTCATTTTATTTAAAGCAGGTATGCAGTAATCAACTATTTTTTTAGCACATATTGAGCTTTTTTTCTGGTAATGAGACTAAATTCATAAAGCAAAAATGGAGACAACACTGAGATTAGTCACAGCCAGTGACAGGATGAAACTCTTTTGTCTGTTCTGCAATCTCCAGGATAATTTTCAGTGACAAAGAAACAAGGAAAATGGTATTACTGTATGCACAAAAGGATATTAGCATGAAAATAATTACTATAGGGAAATAAAATTATCAAGCTATTACATATAGTGAGAGGGGCTGAAGAGGTAAACCTGAAGTTATTTATGCATAATTTTGCTTCCATTTAAATGCTGACTGGTATAGTTAAACTGGGTATCAATTTAATGATCACACCTCATCCTCAATGTGCCAGCCAGAAATAGAACAGTAGCCAGCTGTGTATAAAAGCAACAAAAAAACAAATTAGCTATGAAGTCAATAAGTGCAAAGAAAACTTTAAAAGAAGCCTGAATTGACACGATGAGGAATGGGAGAACACCTTACACCTGATGTCAATAGTTTCAGTTTGTAAGGAATGCTGTAATTAATTATCAGCAGAGATCCCACTGCTGTCACACTGATGGTGGCCCCATGGGACAGGCTCCCTGTGCTCTCCATCAGCAGTTTAATTGTCCTTTGGAGTTGTTGTTATCCTTGTACACCCAGAGGAACAGAGAAGTGAGGCGTATCAGTAACACAAAGGGTCCCAAATCCCTGCTGTAGGAACCCAAGTGATGTCCTCGTTACTCTGGAGCTCCAGGATCACCTCAGGCACCCACAGGCACCTGGAGCACATCCTGGGGATGCACAGCAAGGGCAGGGTCTGCTGGCTCAGGGGACCTTCAGGACACTTTTATCCTTTTTTCCTTTATGGCTGCAAACCCAGGCACTCAGCCTTCAGCAGGCACCTCAGCCATCCAGCACTGGGTAAGGTGATGGCCCAGCTCTCTGCCACATCTCATCTTTGACAAGGCTGAGCCATTTAAATGAGACCCTGTTTGTTCAGTCCATGACTGCTGAGAGCTCTTTAAAGGGTGCTGGCACAGGCCAGCTGCAGGGCTGCTCTGATGTGGGGACCACTCAGCAGCAAACCTGCTCTTCAGCCCATTCCATTATGGTGCTCCAGTTAAAATTATTGTAAGTCATTGTTCTGGACTGGACTTAAATTGAGCAGTTTGAGGTTTACTTCCACTCCCTTAAATTGTCCAATAATAAGATAATCCTTGTTAAGAAAATGTTAATGGATAAGTTTTGCTCCAAATCTGGGTCAGCACTTTGGGGGCTTTTTCAAGAATTCAGTGAAATTCTCAAGCTAATCCTTTATTTCTGAAGTATATTGAGTGCTAATAGAGCAGAGTGCAGCAAGTAAACTCTTAATGCTACTTCATATATCAAAACCAAGACTGTCAAGGCCAATATTAGTTGATGAGACAAAGCAGAAGTAAGCAGGAGGCACAGGTCAGAAAAGGATGAAAGAACCAGGTAGTGCCACTTAAAAACAGCATGCTTGGTGGAAATTGAAATAGTTGCATTATGCAGAAAAATTAATTTGTTATAGTTCAAAATATTCCAGATAAAAATTTGTTCATGTGAAAAGAATCAGATCATTCCTGTAGTTGGTCACTAGCATGTCACCTGAAGGCATGAATGGCTAGCCTTGCAGCCTTTTACCTTCTGCTGTTGTCCCAGAGTTGATTTTTTTTTCTGTTTGATTTAATCCTTCTGTGGATTGCAGTGGCCAATAACTAACCTGTGTAGAAAAACCACATTTAATTGCTTATTTCTAATCTAGCCTGCTGCAGCATTCTATTACTGTGAATCCTAACAATTACTACATTTGGCATGTGTGTAGCACGGTATTAATTCAATGCTTTATGATGGAATTACCATATAAATACAATACAAACAGCTGCAATGTCTTTTGTTCCTGGATTGCCTGACAGGCTGCAGTCTTGTGCAATTTAAAATGGGTAGACTGGGGGAAAGGGAAAAAATGGGCAGTACCATTGTGGCAGTGAGCTGATTGTTGTGGCAGTGAGCACATCCCACACTCCAGCTTGCACTGCCTGGCTCACTTGGTTTGGACTCGGGCAAACATCCCAGGAATGTCCTCATCCTGCTGCAGAATGCAGTCACAGCCCATTTCAGGGGTTCTTTCAGAAATGCTGTAATCTCTTTGCCCTCAAGGAAATCTCTTCCCTCTGCTTGTCAATTTTTTCTCCTGTTTCATCTCTTGCACCAAGAACAGGCTGGTGATGGCACCAAATTCAGTAAAAGTTGGGATGGTGCTGCTGGTTGCATCAGGTCTCAGTGACCAGCTAATAGCTGCACAAATACCTGGTGAGTGTTAACACTGTGGAAAAGGAATCTGTAAAGACAATAGGAGTGTGCAGAGGCTGTACTGGAGGAGCAAAAAACTAATGGGCCACTCCAGTCACATTCAGATGTGCAAAAGTTCTCAGAATCACTTTGCTTCCACTGCTGTCAATGGCACTGAATGCTGGAGATAACACAGCTGAATTTTGCTTCTAGCAGGAAGCTGATTTTTTTCTTCTTCTTCTCGTGCCTGTTATAATTTTTGAATCTTTATTGATACTTCTCCATGAATAGAACAACACATTTAAATTTTGGGATCTCTAGCACATAGAGCCATGAACTGCACTTTGGGCTGACACAAGGAGCACATCTTCTTCACAGGCAGCCAGATGTGCTTTGTCCCTGCAAAACTTTACAAAACTGTGTCTGCTATAAAATGCCAGGGAAGTGGAATTCAGAGTATTTGGAGGATAACACACTGGATTCAGCACATTGACTATAAAGTCAAAAAGAATTCTTCTGTGCAAAGATCCTTGTTTCTTTTCAGTGCATGAGGACCCAGAGCAGCCTTGCACTTCTGAAAAAGTTAAATTTCAAAAATAATCAGAAGTTTCAATTACAATGCAGCTCCCAGGTGCACAGGAGGTAACATCAGAGCCCTGAGATACTGGCTTAAACCAGGCATCGAAGCTTCAAGTATTTTTGCCAGACAGCAGGGCACCCAGAAATCCCAAAGGTGTTTTTTTTTTCACATGCTCCATGTCTCAGCATAAACCTCGGGGCTGGCTGAGTCCCCTTACAGCTTGGCTTTGCAACAGGCAGCTGTGAAAGCTGGCAGCTCTAGGGATCCTCTTTGGCAGGAGGCATCCAGAGATGCCTCCTGAAAGCTGATTAAACACCAGCATCTCTGGGAGTGTCATGGCCATCAAATATCCCTGCTTCTCGACTGCCATTTGGAGAAGGACAAAAAGAAGTGGGGGATTGATCTCATTTGTGGGGAATTGTGGTGCATCTTTGCAAACCTGAAGCACAAAGCACTGGCCACCTCAGCTCTGTGCTGTGTAGAGATCACTGATGTTCTGGGACAAACTGCTGCACTTGAGCAGTCCCTTGTACCTGGTCCATTCTGCAGCTCCTCAGGCAAGAGATCAGAATTTCATGTTTGTAAAGAGACACATATGATTTTTTTTTCTCTATTCATCCACCTCTGCTCATTCAAGCCCACCACAGATCACTCTGTTTGCCATATCATTTCCTCCCCAAGAACTATTATATCATCTGCTGGGACTGTTGATGGCTCTGTCCCTCAGTCACCTGTGGTCTGGGTGTAATGCACAATTATAACATTGGGATTTATTTTATCCAGGTCATTAATACTTTTTAATTTTTTTTTAATTATCACAGATTTGCAGCCTAAACATCTTCAAAAGTATAAGTATCTACTTCAAAAGTATTTTACCCACACTCTGCCCTATGACCCCATTTTAAAATTAGGTGAGCAGAGAATATAAAAAGCACTGTGTGCAATTGCCCACTGCACTTCCAGAATCACTGCCCTGTCTGTTCCATATCGAAGAGCCTCTGGTTATAAAAAGATTCTTCCAGTTGCTTATCCTGTATGTTTTTGTTCTTATCTCCAAGCTTTGACCTTTTATTTTTTATTATTTACCTTTTCAAGAAAGCCTGTTAGCAGCACTCTATTCTTTCCCATTTCAGCCCTTTGTGTGCTTGGTCTCACTGAGATTTCTCTTGAAATACAAACACCAGAGTCACAGTGTTGAACTCTGAAAGTCCTTTTGGTTCCTGTGGTGCTGTACTCAAAGAACTGCACACAATGACTCCTGTTACATCTGATGGAAGTGCCTGCAGTTGCCCACTGCCCAAATAAGATTCTCAGTTGCTTTCCATCTTTTATGCTGTTCTGCTGTAGAACAAGCTGCATTGCACTGAATACAGCTGGTTTAAAAACTGAATCTGAAAGAAATCTTGCTTTGAGTTTTCTCACTGAACTACATATCCCCAAGCAGAAATAGACAGTCAGTGGTAAAAGTGATTGTTAATTAAGGATGGTCTTCAGTACTTTGCTAATGAGAAGTTTTACAGTTAAATGATGGTTCCAACTTTCTAATTTAGGGAAAATTTTCTGCCCTTGCTCCATATTTAAATATATATACCAGCACAAATCCATAATGATAAGATCTATAAAGATCTTGCCTCTTAAAAAAGCATCAATTAAAGTCTTGTTTGTTATCCTGTAAAATTTATAAGCAGTAATTATTCTTGGCTTTGTTTTTTGTCAGTTTATGACAGTTCCAGTTTCCTAAGTGGGTAATTATGCAACCCTTTAATCTTACACTTCCCCCAGGAAAAAGATATCTCTAGTCTTAAGAAACTTGTCTGTGCATAGAAAGCTTCATCTTGGTTGTAATGATATCCTGAAAAAAACAGCTCATCTGGCAATAGTTGTTCATCCTGTCCTGACAATAAGGATCCTGTGAATCACCACCAGGCTGGAGCTCTTGTAGAAATTTAATGTCATGCATAGGTCTGTGATATTCAGACTTAATGAACCTCAAAATCTATAGTGCTATCCTATATTTGGATTATAAATTCCATTTATTCCACCTTGCACTTAAGCTTTCAGATTTCAGCATCTCCTGACTTCTGATGCTGTCAGCCCTGTGGTACTCATCTGCTTGTGGAGATGGAGACAGGTGCTGTGAACAAGCTCAGGAATTGTGTCTGCAGGCACAGCAGGGCAGACTCAGGAAGCAGAGAAGATTGACTGGACCATTATCTGGGGCTTTACTCATTAAGGCAGGATTTAGCTGTATGAGGTCCAGGGTCCTCTGCAGTCAGACACTGCCCCTACAAAGATTGCAGGCTCTTTCTCCATGCTGGAAGTCAGAAGGATCCATCCTGTCAAATTAAACCATCCCCTCTACAGTGTGCTCCATCTCTGCTTCTGTGCTCCTCCCTCTGGATCTAAGGGTGTCTGTGTGTGCATGGAACTGACTCAGTACAGCGGGACAATTTGCTATTTAATTATCTGTAACTAGAATCAGATGCAGCTGTAAATCTGTGTTTCATTTGGTGCTGGTTTGTAGCAATATCAGTATGATTTTCATGGTGGTGTTTTATACTGCTGGGAGTTCTCCCAGCTTTCTCTATTTTACATGTCTTTGATTTGTGACTCACAATACTCTGGTAAGACTTTCCCCCAGTAGCACCCTCTCTTGCAGTAGTTTAAGAGCTAATACAAAACCATATTTACAGAACAGGAAACAGAATTTCAGTACTCACAGCAATAAATGACCAAGAAGACAGAACTTAATATTGAACAAAAGATTCTTTGAAAATATAAGATAAAAGCAGCTTCCTGTTAAAATCTTTGCATAAACAATGAATAAAAGCCTCAGGTGTGATTTGATTATGCCATAATCTTGTCATAAACATAGATTTTATTAGTGTGATAGAAATTTGCAGGTAGCACTCCTGATGTAAATAAATTCAGGATATGCAGAAGGATGTCCACTGAGATAAATTACCTAATGACACTTACAGGTTAGATCTCGAAAACCCTTAGGGGCTTTGACACTCCAATTACAGGGCTCAACCTTGCTACTTTGAAGTCAATTCCAAGACTCTGTCTGGCCAATTTGCATTCCCAGCGAATTTTCATTCACTCAGTGATAACCAGGTTGCACACATCTCTTCAGCTGGTTAGAGGGCAAATGCATAAAAATGAGGAAAACATAACCATGAAAACAGCAAAGGGAGTTGGAATTAATATCTCTTTATAAAAACCTTTTTTAAACTCAAGTCCTATTGAATTAAAAATCCCCAGACACATTATTCATGGATTAACACACAATTCTCCACTTAGCTGAAACCAAATCCTCTGTTTTAATATCAGCTGCATCTCTGAGATGAGGCAGCTTTCCAATATCCAGATTCTAAGTTTGGCAGATTTAACTTTTTTCTCCTTATGGTGGCTGTGATAAGGTCACAACAGCTCATGCCTTCAGATGCAAGCTGGCCTGCAAATGGCCTGCAAAAGCAGCCAGCTCAGGATCATCTCACTAGAGCTCTATCACACATTAGACACAAATATTGGGCAGCACAGTGTGTCTTTGTGGAGCCTCAGAAATCCTGACAGAGTGCAAAAAGGATTTGCTCACACAGAGAAATTTTTCAGAGTAATTCCAGCACACTGGAAGGCCATTGTCACTACTGGTGCCACTATTTCAGAGTCCAGCTTCCAGAGCCTGAGCTGTCTCTTCAGGACAACTACAGTCCATTTGCAAAATGGCCTGTGATGTCTCATCCAACCACTTCTGTTGTGCATAAAGAAGGATTAAGTGGGTTTGAGTGGGATTTAAAGACAAGCTAGCCACATAATTAGGTCTGCAAAGAATTATGACAGACTTCACAAAGTACTATAATTGAATTGTGCAAGAACATTTTCCTAGTTATTCCCAATTTTAAATAAACGCTGGTTTGGGTACCAGTACCACATCCCTTGTTGCCAGATGCTCTGACAACAGGATTTTTCACACATTTGGCTGGTGACTTTACGTGAGGTGTGAAAGCAATTTCCCCCAGACCACATTACATGTCAGTCTGGAGCTAAGCAACCTAATTTGTTTTGCTGTAACTGAAATAACAGAGTGGCATTTTCCCATCTCTTTCTAGTTGCACCACTGTATTTAATCAGGGATTCTCCTACCGACCTAACCAGATGGAAGGGTGCCCTCATTATCCCAGCAGGACTAAAACCAGAAACTTCCCCTAATGTTCTGTTCTTCTGGGTTCTCACTCTTCTCTCTTCTCCTACACACAGATAAACAAATAACTAAATCACTGCATGTGAGACAAATCAGTTGATTTCCCATGATACTGTTTCATGTACCACATATCACAGACTTAGAGAAGATTTTCTTAATGACATACCCAGTCTGGAATGTGTTCCATTTAAAATGCTGCCCAGAGAAATCCTCAGTACCAAGGCAATATGTGACCTCATACATGAACTCACTGTTTTGCAAAAATCAATACAAATACAAATACTTGGTGCAAAGTTGGAGGTCTCCTATATGAGAAGTCACCTTTTCAACAAGGCAGGTGTTAGAAAAAGGAAATTATTTTTCATCTGAGCCAAGAATTTCACCTCAGTGCACCTCCACATTACAAAGCATGAGATCATGATTTTTGACATATGCTGAATATACACTTCACCAAGAATTAGCCACCACAAATCCAACAGATCAGATGTGTTTCTTAAGTTGAAATTCCCTATTTATGAATTAAATATAAGCCTAAGAAGAGCTAGAAACAAATCTGTCTTTCAATGAAATATTGGGATGTCACCAGCATGAAATCTGTTGTTTTTTTTAAATTAATTAAGCTAAATTGCTTCCTTTTTCCTTCCTCTTTCCCCCTCAGGTAATCTTTCCTATTTGATTCTCTGGCTTGACAATGAGATTTTCCTATTTCATTAGGTGTTTATCTCCCCCGTTGCTATATGAAAACTTGCAACCAGCAAAGAAAACAATATTGGCTCTATTCAGAAAGTATTATCAGATAGAATGAATAGACAAAACACACTCACTATAACCTGCCTCAGACCACTGTTCATACAGTAAATTCTACAGGATTAAATAATGAATTTACCTTTTGTTTACAGTTTTAAGCTCTGTGTACTAGTTCTTATGTTTAATGGGAAATTATTTGTAAAAAGGAAAATATAAGCTCCATTTAATTATTTCCTCAGAACTCATTATGCAAAGTTAATTACCTTCTGGAATAAGTAAGCCTTTAGTGATGAATCTCATTTTTACAAACCTTTATCTGAATTGATTATCTTTGACCTAATTTGTGTTGGTGCAGACTGGGGTATAAAACAATGTCCAAGTACTGCTGTAAACAGTTCATTCTATTTTATTTGCATCTGTTTGCACATTTTTCAGTTCATTTGCAATATTGATTCATTTAGAAAGATACACATCTCAAAACAGTCATCTCCCATGCTGCCTGTTTCTTTATTTGACTCACCAGCAAACACCCATTTATCCTAAACAGCATCTGATAATGCCCTGGGTTAGCCCACAAAAATGTCATTGCTATCCAGCCTTCTTGGACAGCACACAAAAAACTCCCCACTGTTATTAGGGGAGGACATTCCAGAACCTAGAAAATGATGAGAATCCTGATCATTTGTTCTAGCAGACAGAAAATTGTTTCTAGCTTGGATATTTTGTCTTTCTACCACTCCAGAAAGAGGAAACCTTGGAAAATTATTAACAGGATATTCCATGAGATGGGATCCTGTTTCCTGCTCCTTGTATATTTTACTCCACTGCAAAGGGTAGTAGATGATCTTCTTGTAAATACACAGATTATTGACTTGTAAGAAATGTCTCTCCTCCCTTGTGCAGAGTAAATACCAACAGGTACAAGGACAGTATTTTCTTTGCTGTAAACACCTGTATGTGTGGAGGATTCACAGCAGATAGTTTTTTCTTGCTTGCAACACAGTGATGTAACACCTTCCCAGCATGAAAATATTTACATCAGATTTACTCTGTTGTGGCTAACCACATAATTTCAAAACAATAAAATTAAGTGCTATGATTTTCTCCACGACAAGAATATTTTTACAATTATATTCTATATCCAGAGTATTCTACATAAAAGATAAACTCCATAAAATTCCTCTGCAGCTACTGAGGAAAAAACACATCAGCTACTATGAAATGACTGCAACAAAATAAAACTAGGAAGGAAAAAAAAAGGAAAAAAACAAGGAAACTGCTTGAAAAAATGCTTTGCCTGGCTAAGACTGATGTTGGAAGAGCTCTTGTACATGCTCTTTGTTTCTGATAGGGAATTATCCTGAAATTTCAGCTCCCTTGCAGGATATCTCTGCTGAACAGACACGACTTGGACCACACAAGCTGAGAGTGTTTTTATGCATTAGGTGCGGTCTGTCCAGCTCTCAGATCCCTGCAGCTTTGCATGCACAAACCCTGGAGCAGGAGAGCTGTGCTTTGAGTCATAGCTGTATTTTTTACTTTGAATAAACATAGGAGATGAGGCAGAAAGCTGCAGTACAGACAGGAGGAATCAAGGGGAGGGATGAATTAAGCTCAGCCATTCATCCTAGCACACTGTATATCAAAGACAAGATTGAACATAGAGAAAAATGCTGCTGGAGCCAGTACAAGAGCTGGCCCCATCCTGATCAGGGAGTTTATGGAAATAGTTTCATAACATGTAAACATTGAAATGGATCTTAATATTCCCCTCCTCCCCAAATGGTTGTCCTAGTACCACTGTTACATTCTTCTTGAATAGTTTTTTCACTTCATCAATAAAGAAATAAAAAGGACCACACTGGTCACCGGCTGCCTCCAGGTAGCTCAGTGCTTCTCACACCATAAGCATCAGTCATTTGTCCTTGCTCCAGTGATCTCCAGTGCCTCAGAGGCAGAGAAAATAACATCCAGAAATCAAACTGCATTAGTTACCTCTTTCTAGAGGTCTGATTTGTGAGAGCAGGCACTAGCTTTCCTAGTAGCTCTCCAATTATTTAAAGAGAATGCAAAAGAGTCAGGAGTTTCATGTCCCAAAGCACCCAGCTCTTGGCATCTGCTCATCAATGCTTTCACACAGGGTCAGGGGTGTGCAGGACAGAGGAACAGACCAAGTGCTCAAAATAATATTTTATTTTTCAAAACAAACTTGTGTGAGACAAAAACTTGCTTGACATTTAAATAAAGCATGATGCTGACAATGTTTCTTGGATTTCCATACTCCTTTCACCTTTTCCCATGATGCTATGAATTGAAAATACAACCTTGTACACTTTAAACAGCAGTTTGTCCTTCAAAGAACAGGAGAACATACAGCTGTGTGCAGCCTGGTGGGGAAGTGGATGTGAGCTGACAGCTCTTTCTATGAAAAAATGGATCCAAAGCAGGACACAAAAAATGAGGGAAAATTGCCTTTGAAGGTCGACCCAGAAGCCCTCACTGTCGGTTTTAGTCAGTGGCACTGGGTTAGGTTTATCTGTAAGGAGCTATTTCAGTCTGGCTCAGGAAGGGGTTTCTGTGCCCAGCCCTGCATGAGGCTGAGCACCACCAGGATGCTGCAAATAGAAACTGGAACAGTTCCTGCTGTGGCAGGTACCTTCCCTCGTGTGCAACTCCCTCTGAAACCATTGCACATTCCCATCTGCAGCAGGACTGAGCTTGGGCCATGCTCCAAGGAGAGCAATTCATGCTACATCACTTCATTTTATGTCATGGAGATTTAAAAAGCAGCATTAAGAAATACACATTACTTGCTCATTTACTTCTGCCATTTTGCTCAGTGGTAAAAGGAAATAGCCTGTGGATTTCCATTTTATTCCTCACCAGAGTCAGATTCTGATCCTGTAATACTAACAAAAAGCTTCAGCATTTATGTTTCAAATGCTGTAACAATGCCAGCTATAGCTAATGTTCAGGGATTTAAAACTTGTTTAGTTTGGTATTTTTTAGACCTTTTCTATCTTCATTATTTTTTTTTAGTTCCAAAACACAAAGTCAACCAAATGTTCACTCTCCAAGAGCCCTGTAAAACCTCTTTAGGAATAAATATATGAGCATCAGTTGATAAAGTGCAGCATATGTGCAAGAGAAATAACAGTAAAATGGCCACTGACATCTCAAGATTTCACGTCTTTGGGACATTCTCCTATGAAATTACCTGACTGCATACCAGAGAGTTTGTTTCTCTGTCTCTCCCCCCTCTATGATGTGATTGTCTAATAACACAGTTTTCTAACAGTGATCTAAACATCTTACCAGCAGCTGGTAGGCAATTTTAAGTAACCTTAAAACTACTGGGTAATTATTATAGACATACAAGTCCAATCCAGTAAAGACCAAAACTGATTCTGGTATAGAGAACTGCTTCAGACAATAAAGAAACTGGTTCCCATAAAAGATTTCCACTTCATCAAGTAAATAAATATTGAGAAAATGTTTCTCAGAAGCCAAAGAAAGAAAAGGTGTTTGTCATTTGATGGGACAAGTAATTTCCCAGGGGGATGGATGTTGCTATTCTAAGGGCCATGGGCATACAATGTGTACAGTCTGACAGCAGAGTGGGAGGTCAGGCAGCAGAGAATCATACTGGGATCTTGTTCTTCAGTGTATGAGGCACACAATATTTGCAGGGAGTCACAGGCAAAAGCTGTGTCCTTTCTAAAAGATCAAATAGCCAGAGCCAGAAGAGCCAAAACCATCTGGTTCTTTCTCAGTGAATTCTGAGGTGAAATAGCACAGGGCTCTTCAACTCACACAAATGATGACAGCTGGCAGAAAAATGTTTTGTACTTGCACTTCATCTGAGGATGTGGAGTCATTCTCTAGCAAGTTCTCTTTTCACCAAGTAAATTGCTTTTGCACACTGACTTTTGATTCACTTTTCTTTAAATACACTAATATTTTCTTTCTCACAACTGGCACTGGGCAGCTACAAGTTTGAGCTGGCTGAGGTCTCAGAGGGGAAGAAGTGAAGGCAATTCAAGCAGAGTCTTATCTAGATCTGAGACAAATCAATAGCTGGCTGTCATCTTCTCTTTGCATACGAGAAAGAAATTTCATAATCGCAGGATGTTTCACCCCTTGCCAAGGCAGAGACAAATGGATCTTGATTTTACTGGCTTTCAAAACACCATGCCTTGCCCTTCACTATCACATCCCACACACTGTCTATGCCACAGACAACTATCAGCCTGAAGGAAAATGTGTGCTTCAGAACCTGCCAAACTGCAGGAATTTCAATCCCTTTAATCCCAGGCACGGTGCCCAGAGGAAGCTGCATGGGAACCCATGGTAGAGGATGAGAGGAGAGAAACTACAGATTGGATGAGGAAGGTGGGGACACAAACGCATAACTGAATTTCTGTGACTTTCTCTTGTGTGAAAAAGGATAATTTGAGGAGCAGCCACTCGCCATAGGGGCTCCAGTGTATTTCCTAATGATTCACTGCTCAGGGACAAGGAGATGAAGTGCCATTACCCTGCCAGTGCAAATGGTTCCCCAGAGAGCAAATGCTCATCCCTGCCTGCCACGGGAGCAGCCCAGGGACAAGGGAGGGCACACAGACCAAACCCATGGGCAGCCTGATACAGATCCCAGGGGAGTCCTCATGGAAGTGACACAGCCCCCAGATTCCCTCGCCAGAGTTTTCTAAACAGAATCAAGGTGAACAGGGCTCCAGGACACAAAGGCACAGAGTCTGGTCCAGTTCTGCTTTTACTGAAATCAGTGAGGAATTTTCCATTGATGTCAATGAAGTCAGCAGTGTGTTTTGTGT
Source organism: Toxostoma redivivum (assembly GCA_013397375.1). NCBI lineage: Eukaryota > Metazoa > Chordata > Aves > Passeriformes > Mimidae > Toxostoma > Toxostoma redivivum. The sequence continues at coordinate 485,749 of VXBI01009565.1, forward strand.
TTGCAACCAAGAAAGTGTCAATGAGGCTTCTCCATCCTTTCCCAGGGAGGTCAGGTCACTGTCTTGCTCTTTTGGCTCCAACACCATTATTCTAAAACTCACTTTGGCCTCCTGGACTGAAAGGACATAAGTGGTAGAACTGACTGTTGATTCCTTTCCTGGATTTGGAGTTGTTTTCTACAAAAGATGAACAAAACTGTTAAATCACTTTATAGCTAGCTCTTTTTTTCTAATTTTACCAGTATATGAAAAAATTCAAATGTATTCGTAAAAAAATACTAAAAACCTTAATCAGTGAAGGTTTGGGTGGTGGAAGGATTCAGGGCAATAAAAAGATCCTTAAATACTGCTGATATTCTTACAATAACAAATTACCTCTTGAATTTTGGTAATGTTTGCAATCATTAGGCTTTTGCAAAGAGCAGCTTGTGTTACTGGAAATCATTCATCCTCATTCAGTGACAAACTCTCTTAAAATTATTTTCTCAGATATTTTGCCCTTTATGAGCTGACAAAATGTTGATAATTCATGTTTCATTGCTGATCCCGAAGGGCAACTAACATAATTTATCCAAGGGTGCTCCTGATTTCTCATAGTTTGCCCTCCAAGCATATATTTTTCATCTCTGAGTTTTGAATCCATTTATAATGAGCCTTTTAAGTAAGCAGACAGCAGAACATGTTTCATGGAAATAAATTAGCATTATTTATTGTCTCTGGATCTATTTTACTAAGCAAGATTTCTATGAAAATGGAACATATTTGGTTACAGAAGAAAAGCCCTCTGGGAATAAGGATTAAAGAGTGCTGAGTTCCAAACTTTCTTGTGCTTAGTAACTGCAAGAAAACTCTAGAAACCTCACCCGGGATACACAGCACTGTGCAGTGCATGCCCAATCCCAAATGTAAGTTTTTATTCCTGTTTTATAACGCACCCTTGAGGCAGACACACACACATTCTCTGTCTATGTCTCTATGACAATGTTTTGTCTGATATTTTCTAAAAAGGTCTAGGGTTCACTATTAATGTTTTATTGTCACTTTCAATTTTTTGGTCACTCTCTTTTCAAAAATTTTACACAGTTGTGAGTTTGAGTTTTTCTTAAACAGAGACATGGAAAGAATATTAATTACACTCTCTGAAGCCCATGTTCAGACCTTCACAAAGTCAGCATTCTTGCTGTTTCTACAAAAAGAAGCATAACTGTGTATATCCTTCAGTAAGCCTCTTTCCCACCTATTTAAGAGATGGCCTGAAAAAGCCTAATTTGTTTTTTTGTCTTTTTTTTTGCCTGTAATAGATACAATTAACAATTATGGAGAATTTACAGTAACATAAGGGCATGACTGTGAAGGAATAGCAGTGGTGATTGGGTCATATAAATTCTTCTTGTTCCTCTGAAACTTTATTTTTCTTTCTTTTTTTTTTTTCTTTTTAAAATCAGAGTGGAAACATGATGAACTTGTTATGAGAGTATGACAGGCAGGGTCATATTGCATCCCTGACTGACTGGGGAGGTATTGAAGTAACAGGAAGTCTTTATGCAAAGCACCAACATGGGTTTGTGCATTTCTGTGCAATATGTGGGGTATTATGAAAGAAGGCCCAAAGGTATTTGTTTGAGTATTTAACTATCAGATGACAGAAACAAAATATAAAATAGCCTGTGTTTTCAATGCTCAGCAGCAGAGCATGTAAAAGCAAACAAGAATCTTTCTGCCTAGCAAGCTTAGAAAGATTTTGAAGACAAACTGGGTGAATATGGTGAAGTACGTTTTCACATGTGTCAGCCCAGGATCTCAATGAACCTGGGACCTGCTCTATCTTTCTGCTGTTGGAACAAATCAGAGTCATCTCAGAACCAGAATTACCCCACTGGTGCTGTTCTGGAGTGCTTTCACAGTTCCTTGCCTGGACAGAACCTGTGCTACAACACTCACAGCAAGAAGGGAGAGCAAGCAAAGCTACCTGTGAAGGCTTCATGCTACTGCTGAATTTCATGATGGGAGTCTCCAGCTTCTTTAGTACTGAGCTGTAACAGGGCCCCTTTCTGCTATTCTCCACTTCATATTCCAGAACAGTCAATAAGGCGGATCTATGCAATACAGGAGTGTGGCAGCTCATCTCCAATGCTGAGTTACCTTTCAAATGAAACCAATAAACAAGTTTCATGGTGTACTAAATTGCATCAAAACATAACCTTAGCATTTTCTGGCATTTCTGCTTCCTTACGCTGACTCAAGCTGGAGGATTCATGGTGAATTTTGCATTTAGCTCCAGCCCTCATACAAGCTGCAAGAGGACAGAAAAGCTCAGCAGAAATGTATCTGAGAAGTGCAGTGTCCAAAAGGACGGTGGAAAACTGCTTTGTTGCTCTGTGGCTCTCTGCCTGGTGTGTGTGCAGTTATTCAGTCAGGGCATTCATTATGAGCTGTGCCAAGGGCAAGACAGATGATTCTAAATGAAGCTGTGCACTCAGTAATGAGGACTGACCAAAGTGTTTGAGTGCTCTGCTTCAGAGCAGGCTCCCCAAGACTATGCTGTAAAAATCATTTACTGGGAAGGCTGTAACCACGTTGTTACTGTTATACAAGCCTGACAATTTATAAGCTTGTCTTTTACATGCATGCACTAGAAAACAGGTGAGTTGTACTATACATAGTAAACCACCATTTTTAGTGTTCCCTAGTCTCTGGAAATTCCCTCCTGTATGTGAAGAGAAAGGCTTCAGTGACTTGTTAAAGAGACACCTTTAAACAATCTGCTTCATATTTCGCTTGCATGGCCACTGGAGATCCTGACACAGTCAGGTCACAGGGCATCAGATCCTCAGCTACTCAGAGCCAGCTCAACTCCACTGATAACCCGGCTGAAAGAGACCACTGTAGGGTAGAAATATGCATGAAGTACATTCCATTGCTGTGAAGTAACTCATCTTCATTTTTAACCAATAGCCAGCACTGTTTCCAGTACCATGGATAGAGGAGTTAGCACAGAGCTCCCTTTCCATTTGACAAATTGAAGAGAAACTACCTGACTTCCATGCCATTCATTCTCCCTGTAATGGACATAGTCAGGATGCACATGCTCTTGTGATAAGACTGCCCTCCCATCACCAGGCAGTGACAGGCAGCAGCTCTCTGTTGCGCAGCGTTGTACAGACACACAAGTTCTGCCTCCAAAGACATCCTGATTTAACACAACAAATCCTCAGAGTAAAAAGGGGAGATTTATATGCAGTAATGAACTTCTGCTTTTGTTAATACTCTTCCCGAGCATTTCATATTTCAAACAGTAAGCAAATACCAAAGGCTAATTGTTAACATCGGTAAAAAAGGGGATGACAGTCTTTCAGCTCCTTCACAGACAGTCTGGCGACTACTGTCATCACACCATGCAATTTAGGATGACTATAAAGAAGCATTACCGTAAATAGTAAGACCTATTTATTTTAAATCAATACAAAAGTGTGACCAGAAGTCAGTATTAGTATTTAAATAGGAAAGATAGTCTAAACCAGCTACTATAAATAGCATTTTCCACAGTATTTAAGGAAAGCTGAAGCCTAAGAGCAAACAAAAGAAATCAATTATTCAAATATATAATATAATAATTTTCTGCTTTTTGAAGAATAGATCATGGTCTCTAGATTAATTCCTCTTCCTATCTAAATTGTTATACACAGAGAAGTAATCTCATTAAACAGAAAGTAGTGTGTAGAATGCCAGCTCAGAGCACAGCCAGGGTGCACACCTGGACATTGGGTCCTAGTCCTGCCAACAGCCCACTCTGGTGGTGGGTATCAAGCTGTGATTTGGGTGGCAGTTCAGTGCTGAGCACACATTTTTGAGCAGATCAGATCTCCCTCTCAGCCTGCACATTGCTCTCTGCCAAACAGACCACCTTTTGTCCAAAGCTTGCAAGACATAACCTTTCCTGACACCTCAGAATACCAGTTATTATTATTATTATTATTATTATTATTATTATTATTATTATTACCAGTGCTGTTCTGCACTCAGCTCCCGAGTGCTGGAACAAAACCAAACACAGTTATGAGAACAAGAAAAGCACTTCTGTATCATGCCAGGGAACCTGCAAAACTGTTGCATGTGTCTGACTCAACCAACTCAGTCAACAGAGATTTCAGTCTTCGATTCCATTTTAGAAAGTGTGGAGTTTCTCAGTCCTGAACCTGTGCCAGGCACTGCAACAAAACCAACACTGTAACTGAAGCATCAGTTGGAGAATTACACCCTGTCATCAGCATATGGTAGACAACAACATAGCCATGAATAACTGTAGCTGGAGATGAAGTATCATTCCAGAACACAGCACTCTCTGAAAAGTAAACACAGCAGATGCACTGGCTCAAATCTGCTACCAAGGTGCTGCAAAGCCATGCCATGTTTAAAGGCATCCAGGTGAGACTTCACGATGCACATCAAAAGATGGGTGGGAAACCAAGGACAGCAGCAATCCCAGTACCAGTCAAGTTGAAGGTGTCACAACAGATAGCACACAAAGCTTCTATCCCTGTGGCCAAATCAAATAACTGATGAAACTTAGAAAATATTTTTCTTGATATTGTCTAGTACAGTTTTTGTGACTAGCTTTTCAAGACCTCTTGCCTCAGTAGTTACCTGCAAAATTGTAAGGGGTTTGCAGGCTTATTAGGTTTGTAAAGAAGACAGTTCTGCCAGTAGAAGAATAATAGCTGGTATCTGAGAGACAACAAGGTCCCAAGGATAACATGAATTGGCAGTGATGTATCTTTTTAACTACTCTTTCCATCGGCATTTTGGACAGTTTATGTCAATTGCTGCTTCCTGGAAAATTATCATTTCAAGAAAGCTCTTTCAGCACAGAACATTTGTTGAGTTCATCAACACAGTGCAACCAATGAAGGTGTGAATTAAGCGCTGTATTGCTGCACCCTCTGCCTGAGATAATGAGCAAATAAAGTGGTCGTCATTCCTCCTTTCCAAATGTGAAACACGTTAAAGACTACCAATATTTATGAAAATCTCTATATTAAATCCCACCTACTAAACAATGGGGGAGAGCAAACGTCCCAGTGATCCTTCCTCGGCCACCCGGTCATGGCTTGGCTTTGCGGAGCGCCCGCCCGTGCCGCAGGGAAAGGCTGGAGCGCCCGGAGAGGATGGAGAGGATGGAGAGCCCGGAGAGGATGGAGAGGATGGGGAGCCCAGAGAGGATGGAGAGCCCGGAGCACCCGGAGCGCCCGAGCTGCACAGCTCAGCTGCCCTGTGCCTGCCACAGACGGGCTCTGCGTCCCTGAAACAGCCGTCTCTCAAGGCACCAGCCTCAGAGGGCAAAATGGTCACACCAAACCCTCCTCCCCGAGAAGCCCGAGCTGGCCTCGCCCTGCCAGCCGGACCCGGNGCCGCGCATAAAGCCATGTCACACCTCGCACATGCTGCACACACGCCCCGCCTGCCCGGCCCTGCCTCCGCTCGGGTGGGCACTGCCCGCCCCGGCGGTGCTGCCCGGAGCTCCGCGCCCGCGGCTCGC
>VXBI01009565.1:491844-506928 GCA_013397375.1 Toxostoma redivivum
TGTCCATCTTGTGGCTGGTGCAGCGCTGAGCACCCTTCTGACCTGAGCAGCTGGGGAATAATGGTAACATCCACAGATACTCATGGCTTTTGCAGTCTAACAAATCTCAGGCTCCTGTGCATGCAGCCTTTGGCTTTCCTTAAAAGTCCTGCACTGGCTGGAGTGACACTAATTCCAGCATGACGTTGCCAGAAGCCGGAGAACAGCACTCAAACAAGTGATGCAATTTTGTGTCTCTCATTTTTCATCAGCATGCAGCTTTGCTGCTTATGAAGCCTGCTGGGAATAAAGGAAATTACTTTGCAGGAAGCACAAGTGCAGTGATTATTATTGTTATTACTAAGTTTTTTCTTTTATTTTAGGGGAGGTTATATAGATGAAACCCCTGAACAGTATTTTACAGTTGAAGACTACCTTTCCTAGTGAGATCACATTGCACTTTACTGTGAGTGGTATAATTTCTGACATAAAGACAATGAAGCAGGAGTTAGGCAAGTTGTCCAGCACCCCACAGCAAATCAGGGATTTAGCACTTTTTGCCTCATTTATGAAGAATCATGGAGTACTCTGGGTGAATACTGGGAAAGTTCATTTGTTTGTCACCTACTTTTGCCTGCAAAGTCTTGTCCTTATCATCAACACTTCAAAAATACCACCCCTGGATTCAGTGGTACACTTACTAATTGGACTGGCATACATTGATGCTATTGTGTGAACAATTTTGTTTGAGGGGTTCTTCACATGCCAGAGGGGAGAAAACCTCCAAATCACTTTTAAAATTGTAACTGAAAATTTCTCTACTTGTCTTCTTGAGAATTGGAATTAGCCAACAAGATGAGCTGGACAGTTTTAGGACATCTTCAGGGCACTCTGATTTTTCTCTGTCAGCTGTGCTTCCCAGAGATGTGCCATGAATTGAGCACCAGACGTGCTGGAACAGCTCCTGTTGTCTGTGCAGCTCTTCATCCTCACTGGCTTTGGCCTTAAGAGACAGAGCCCAAACAGAGCTGTGAGTCAAGCAGAAAAGCTGGGGGCAGGACACTGCACAGCTGATTTTGGGTGACAGTGCAGCTGCCTGCTGGGGTGGGCTGGACTGACTCACTGGTAGAAGTGAGGAACACAAGTGTGGGAGGAATAAGAGTCCATCTGGGATCTGGATGAGACTGGGACTAAGGGAAACAGGCTGATCGGGGAGAAGGGCCAATTTTTAGTGGATCTGAGGACTATTTAATTTCAAACCATCCTTTCAAGATTTTTAGGTAATTACAACGCAAGTGCATTGTTTAGGAGATGTGGGAGTTATCCTAGAAACAGTTGAATATTTAAAGCTCTGCTTTTGTTAAAAAAGTGAAAAACACCCACTAGCCAGAAACTTGGGTGAAAAGAATTTACTTAGATAAAGCAAAGAATATATAGGGTGATTTATTGTAATTAGGAAGTTTTTACCTGCCCATGAAAAATCACAAAATACAGTAAGGGTCCAGCTCTACAGAGTGCTGCACATTAGAATGGGTGTGTGGAAGCTACCCTGCTGAGGTAATTTGTATAAAAGTTTCTGCAAGAGTAGGGCCCAAGTATGCTTCAATTATTTGCTAATGTAATATCAGCATTTTTGTTACTGTGACTCTGGAGCATTGCTGCTGCTGCATTTGCCAGTGGAATTAAATTTCTCTCCTACTGATGATGTTTTTCAATGGATGTAGCAATATAAATTATAAATGCATTCCTTTACTCTGCTGAAAACACTGTTAATGCAGAAAATGCAAAAACTGGGGTCTCTTCTCACTGCTCGTAACATAATGCCTGGTAGAGAAACAGAGGTGCACTTTGCTCTTGCAGTCATCTTCCCTGACAGCTTCAGTTCCCATTTCTCACTAAATCCTGCCACCAGGAGCTATGGCTGGGCAGGAACTGTTGGCAAATCCACTCTCCTATCTCTTGCTCTCTGGCCTCTGTCAGACATCACAGATGTTCCATGGCAGACATGACTTACTAGGTTTTATCTCAGCCTTTTTTTTTTTTTTTTTTGTATAGAAGGTCAGAATACATGGCACAAATTTGGGAGATGCAGCAGCAAAGAGTCAGGACATAAATGTCTGGTAGAAAGAATGAAAACAATCTGTGTACTTCAAAAGGTGCAATTCTGACCAAAACAGATTTCAGAAATATACTTCACTAAACTCTTTTCTTTCCCATTTTACTTTTGTCTTAGTGAATTCTTTCTATGTTCACTGTCTTTTTAAGGTACAAATTTCACAGAAAAAGCTGCTATAGCATCTGTCAGATACATTACTAATACCATGGGTAGTGAAGTTACCTATGTAAGAGTCTTATTTTTGGCATTTTGAGCAGAGTCCAGTGGTATGACTGGACTGACTGTTGTGCAGGTGAGTCACTATGCAGATGGATTTTGCATCAGTGATGGGTGTCCATAGTTACAAAGGAAAAAACAGATGTTTGAGTTCAGTAAATTTAGATGTTGAGATAAATTGGTCTGGGCTATTTTAGACTTACAAACACAGCAGGCAACAAGTAATATTTCAGCATATATGTGGGCATGTCCATTTTGAATAAACATCCTGTGTAAATTTTGCAAACACAGCAGCACACAGCTCCAGGCACAGCTCTCTCAGGGTCTGATCCTTTTCTCATTTCACATAGTCCAAAATGTAAAGGTGACTTTCTGTAAGCTTCCATTTTACCTGCACAAGTTGGTATCCTACAGAGAGAACTCAAAACTGCCTGCAAGCTGTGAGGTCCCCAAAGAGACTGGGCCATTGTCTTGCTGATGCATGTCCCTATGCAGTGTCCATGCTCCATTACCCCAGCATCCCAACAGGCAAGCTCACTTCTGTGCTCCATTTCACTACTCCCCTCATTGGAACTGGAAGCTATAAAGTCACTACCCTGACTTCTGAAAGGGTTTCTTTACAATTTGAATTTCTCTCTATATTTGTACCTGTGTTCCATTGGATTTTTTTGCCAATTTCTGTCCCAAAACAGTAAATGGGTAATTGCCATGGTATATCTGGTGTAATTATGAACACATAACAATTCATTACTGTATGATGACCATTCTGAACTAGATGTAAAAGTAATACAAAATCCTTGAGTGTCATTGGCATGTCATGGCTAATCAGCTGCAGTTAACAGTCTTGTTATATTTGGGATGTAAAAGTATGTGGTGCATGAAATGGAAGCAGCAGAACACCCTTAGTAGGTAAGCAAAGGTGTTTTTTAATTCTCAGAGAGGTGTAAGCAATGGCAAAACAAGAATACCACAGGGCACCAGTCTCTCAGAAGTAGATTTCTCCAGGCCAGCATAGAACAGGAGAAGAACTAGATGTGGAAAAAGGAATCATCAGAACTTGTACTTTCTTTCTCAAATATTTGAGCAACGAGAGGAAAGCTGCTATCCTGGCAAATCAAAGAAAGAATAATGAGGGTTTGTTCTTATGTAAGCACACTCTAAGTGCACATGTTAGTTATAGTATGATACTAATTCCAGAGAAGAGTTGTAGCTTAAATTACTCTGCCACCAAGTTACACCCTGTAAAAGGACACACAATTCAGAATGAAGCTGACACTTCCTCCACAGATAAAGGATCTCATGTGGTGCAGAACTTTGTGTTCATGGTTCGAGTCCATATGGGCCAAACCCTGTATTTATCACAGCCATCTGGGTGCTTATGCATTTTGGTTCTGTTGTAACTGTGCACAGTTACAGAAATGGGGAACAGTTTTCATTCCCAGTCAGTTCTCATTGTCCTGATATCTCTGGTGACTGAATTACCTACTAGGCTCCATATCCATGCTCCCTCTTAGTCTCTCTTTGATTCTGTAAGTCTTGAGGGTGTACAATGGAAAGGGTGGTTTATCCATATCCCATTTTTAAGGTCTTCTGGCAGAGGGGAGCATTAGCATAGGTGTCCTCTGTTCCATCACTTACACAACCCCCAAGTGTGTGCACACTCACCTCCTGTCATTTTCCCCCTGTTGTTCTACAGCCTCACTTCATGACTGGTTTTCCCTGAGCACAGCAAACAAAACCACTCATTCTTTAGTATCTGCTGCTACAGCAGAGCCGTCCTTGACAATGTCTTTTCTGACCATACTTCACACCTCATTAGGCTTTTCCAGGTCCAAGATTTCTTTCAGCACAAAAAGGTGTAATTGATACTGGAGTTGCATAGCAGGGAATGATACATTCTACTATATTCCTTCATATGATACATCCTACTATATTCACTAAACTGCTTTTCTGTCTGGATACAAGGTGCAAGATTTTTAGGCACTACCACGATAAACTAATAAACTGCGAAAAAAAGGGAAGGCAATGTTTATTAGGGTGGATGACATTGAAAAGTATATGCAAAACATACAGATATGTAATCTGCATTCTTTGTTCTTGTTTCAAATGGATTACCGTAACTTCAGACATTGTGGTGGACTAGCAAGTGCAAGTGAATTCTTAGTGCAACTTGGACATTAAGAGAGGACAGACAGTCCTTGCCTGTTTAAGAATGGGAATATTAGGCAGAGATAGAAAAAATATTATTTGAAGCATATGTGAAACTCACTGGGATTAATACAGCATTACTATCTAGATTTCAAATTAGAGGTTGCACAGCAAAAAAAGGGTTTGCAAACAGTCTTCAAGAATGATATAGCAAAGGGCTAACAGAGCTAAAGCTATTACAGTTTATCCAAGGAATAAACAAAAACTCTGCTTACCACTACATGCACACAGGAGGCTTTGCCTGCTGTACAAAGTTTTTAAATCTTGTCAGAAATTACTAACATTTTATTAGAATGTTAAGACTCGATTGATGTGGGTAGGTAATAAAATTTCATAAGGACACATAAATAATTTCTTTGAGACGCAGAAGATCCTCTGTTACTTGAAGTGTTTGGATAAATTCCTAGAAGATGGCATTGGACTCAACATCACTGGTTTGATTCAGGAAGAACTCTTTGATTTGCATTACCCAAGGATTCAGACTGAGTGATCCTTTTTCTCCCTGTTGGCCATGAAGCCTATGAAACAGAATTTTTCAACTTGAATTCTTTCCATAAAGTTTTCTCCTCATTCTAAATATACAAGATGTTACAGCAGGGAATGGATGTGGTGTCTCTCCTCCAGTTGTGGAATATATTATTCCCTTCAGCCTCTACTCTTCTGAACCATTTCCTTCCCAAGAGTATCTTCAGCATAAGACTTTGAAGATGGGAGTTCTGTTCTGAATTTATTCAGAAATGGCAGATGACTTAATGCATGTAACTAAACTCTAAAGGGAATGAATAATCCCTGCTTAGTTTTTACTCTGCTGCTATGTGAAGGTCTGTGACATCAAATTAAGCTTTTTGCTGCATGTGGTCCATGAAGATCCCGTAAGAATTTCACATGTGAATTTCACACATACAAGTCAAAGATAGACAGAGCCAAAGAACAGCACTTAATGTTTATTAAGCCTTTGCAAAAACATAGACAATTTCAGTCAACTTGAAACTCACTCTTTTAGTAAAATTCAAGTATTTCTTGCACATCTCACTGGATTGGCACTAGCAGTAGAGGCAGCAGCACAAGCAGGAAGCACTGGCACTTGCAGCAGAGAATTGGAAGGCTGAGGCTGCATAGATTTCAAAGGTTGTTCTATAAAGAGAACTCAACACATTCAATATATCAGATATGGTAACAGACTAGAGGCAGTTTCACCTTCACTGCAACAGGAACTGGTTATTTTATGCTGTGTTACTGGGTGGGTGCTTCTGGTGTGAAAAAGACAGAGGCCTTCTGGTGAATTTTCCAAGAAGGGTGTATTTAGCATTCTAGTAAGCACAGAAGGTTCATTTACATAAAAAATTTGCAGTAGAAAAATAAATTTTGAAATTTTCATTTTATCAAATTCAGGCTCCACATCTCCCATTTGCTCTTAGAGAAGATCCATGACATAAAAATATCACCTGACTGCAGGCCCAATAGCTACTGGCAGTGTGTTGCTCCTTCCTGAGCACCTATGTGATGTATAATTCTGTTCATCCTGCTGGTTGTGGAAATCTGCACGTTCAGCTGGAAGTAAGATCAGTGCAATTCCTGGAAATAGTAATAAAGCCTTTATGACTGTTTTTGAAAGGGCAGCAGAAAGATATTAGGATAAATCTTGCCCATCTTTTTCTTATTTTTTTTTTATTCCCACAGGAAATTACTGAGTTGCTAGAAGAAGCAAACGAAAGTTTACATATATGTCAAATAGGGTTGGACTAGGTGACCTGGGATGGACATACAGATGTCCTTTCCAACCTCAACCTTTCCGTTATTCTGTGAAATTAATCTTCTAAGCCAAAAAGGTATCAAGAAATAATGAAGGCTCTAACAACTAAGGGATTAAGTCCTCAGACTCAACTGTCAGAGGAAGAAAATCTTTAGAAGGTCCATTAATTTATGCACACTGAGAAATTGTCCCAACACAGCTTCATTATTTTGCATTTTGTTGGTCTGAAATGTTTTTCAGACAATCAGTGCTCATAATTAAAAGAGAAAAAACACAATTTTTTTAATGTGAAATTACATTTGTGCTACTTAGCTGTCAAGTGCCTTAACAAGAGAAATGGACAAAGTGAAAGGATTATGCAGTATCTAGTCTACTGAAATATAAGAGCCATAGGCTTCCATTACATGAAAAAACTGTACTTCAAGTAATAAAAGATGGAGAGAAATCCTGAACTCTCCATCCAGAGAAACCTGAAGACAAAACAGGATTTAGCTCAAATTCCCAAGCAAGCAGCTGGCAGCACAAAAGCAAGAGCAATAAAGCACAGCTTGTATAAGCTTTTAAACCCTTTAAAATAAAAGATGGATCTTTCATTTATTAGTTAGTCCTGATGAAGAAGGGCATTAGCATTATACAGATCATGAGTTATAAATTCTTCATCTGGTAACTAAGTTTTACTAACCATACCCATGAAGAAAGATTTTTTTGCTCTCAGTTACAGTAAAATATCACATTCTGCTTACAAACCAACAGCATTTCACTCTCCTTGTAATGATATTATTTTCCAGTTCCCTTCTCCAAGTGAATGCTATTAATCATTAAACACTTAAGGCACAAGCAGAAATAAAAATAAATAGCATCTGTAAAAAAAAGTTAAATACTTAATTATCACACCTTACTTGAAACTTTTAGCTCTTACTAAATAGAACAGACTTTAGAATACCAGTCTGATCCCAAAAATATCAAGAAAAAAAACACAAAAACAAACCATTACTGAAATTGCTTCTTTATCCTGAGGACTTTATACACACAAGAACAGTTTAATAGCTCTCTGAAGGATCTGTTCACTTGTTTTTTAAATAGACAGACAAAATGCAGTTGGTTCCTCTGTGCATTTCTACTCCTCCTGGGATGTCCAGCATCAGGACTGCTCAATTCACACTTTGTGATTCCTGCAGCAACATCCAGCAGGGGAATTCAACTCACCAAATAAAAGCATCTACAAGGAAGCTATTGACACAGCAGCCAGTCATCTGAGCCTCCATGTTACAGATGGAGAGAAATGGGCCCTTACAGTGCACATTTCAACACACAGAGCTTAAACCAATTAGCCAAGCTGGAGATGTCCATGCCAAAGGTGTCAAAAGTCAATTACAATTAATTCCACCTTGAGGCTGTAGGCAGGTGTGCTCTTCCACATCTGCCTGTGAAGCTGAAGATGGAATTGCAGTGACTTGTCCATCCTGAGAGGGAAGGCAGCTCCTCCACCTGCCTGCCAGCAGAACAGGCTATGGAAGCTGCCCCCTGCCTTCTACCCTCCTCCCACTGCTGCAGTCCTCTGGCCAAAGCCATAGGGGCACTTTGCATCACTCTTGGCCACTGGGTTATGCTAAACAAGCTGATTTTATCTGCAATAGATTGGACAGTACTTGCATGATCCCTTTTCCTTTCTCAGCTAAGCTGCACGGGGCTCCTACAGTGACAAATAATTGTTAGCAATATATTAAGTAGTGCAGCTGCTGGCCAAAAGAATGCATATTTATAGCCTAAGCAGGCTTTGGTACACTATTTAGACAAGCCCCAGGAATTCAGACATTCCTCAAAGTGGTTTATTATTATTGTAACAGAGGGATGAGTCTTCAATCATTAAATCAGATACTCTTTCAAGCTTACAATTTAGTAACTTCAAGGCATATAACAAGGGCTCCTTTACTGGCCTGATTTCAGCTTACTGCAATACAGAAATTTGCACAGTTCCTGTTTTGAGATACATATGCAGATTTTAAAAATACCCATATCCATACCCGATCCTCAAGCTGACAAAGCAAATTCATAGTTAATTTTCACCTTCTCCTAGTCTCCTATGTATAATTACCCAGTGTCTTCTATGAATAGGAATGTTTAAAATCCATTTGAGGAAGAAATTGAATTTCCTGATATGTATATATAGCTGGATTCTGCCATTCATGTTACCTTTCTTCCCATGTTCTTTTTCTTCAAAATTTTAATTATAGCTTCAGCATGATGAAACAGCTGAGATGAGTAGAGGAGTCAAGACTCCCATGTACCCTTGGGCCTTGAGGAGCAAAGGAAGCAGTGGCTGCACACAGAACAAAAACTCCTGGCAGTGCTTGGGCAGGTTCCACTGTGCAGGAGTGCTTATGACTGACCCCAAGGGTCAGTGGGCAGCACCCACCCCAAAGGGCTCTGACCAGAGTAACCTTTATTCTCCCAACTAAGGTAAAACATGTCCATATCCTATGAAATAATAATTTCCTATATAAATTTTCATGCAGAATAAAAGTTGGCCCCATAGAAAAGTGGGCTCTACAAAGACAGCACTTTTGTTTCCGCTCAAACAGATTCAATGCCACTTTTTGTATATGGAATCCATTACATTTTGTTCTGCAAAGTAATCTTGCATTGATAATAATTGTCAAGTCCGACAACTGATGATTTAATGTTCTATTCCCCTTTTTCTAACAATTACAAGTTGCTTGAAAATTAAATTCCAGTTAATCTTTCTCCCCAGTGAGCCAGTCTGACATGATGTGCAAATGCTTACATTGCCCTGTAAGTCAGTTGTTCCCAGATGAGATGGGTTGACAGCATGAAAATAATTAATTGTCAATATACAACTGGCCTCTTTTATGAAAAATAAACAGGCACAAAGACAAACTGTTCCACTGCTTATACTGATCACCAAATGTTGAGATAAGTGCTTCTTTTAAACACAACAATGAGGCTGCAGTGTGATTTACTGACTTTCACAAATTCAGTTTAGCAATTTAGAATGTGTTCAGAACTAAAGTTCTTATTTGCCTGATGATTCTTCATCTGCATTGACCTTCTCTCTTTGGAGCCACATAAATGCTGACTTTGCTGTGCCATCTCCACTCTGTTGGGAAAAGCAAATGAAGGAAGCCCAGACAAAGCCACAGAGCCCAGTGTAAGCTGTTCGCAGGTGAACTGGGATCAAAATGAAGTTTGATAGCTGTGTTGGAAGGAGAGAGGGCTCAGTTAGTGCTCCAGGCATTGTTACACACCCAACAAGTGCACTTCTCCCAGGGCCAGGAACAGGACCCAGCTCTTCATCAGGGAAAGGCTCACAGAGTCACCCTGAGAACTCACCTGCACAAAAGGCCAGTACATCAGTCCTGTCTGAAAGGAAAATGAATCATTTGTTATTCTTATGGATTTCAACCACCAAGATTCATTTTTTCCAGTCAGTGATGACTGAGATGCATTTGAGTAAAGTTAATAAAAGCTGTTCAATTACAAATGCAGTTGCTTAACCTAGAGGTTGCCATGTTAAACTTCTGAGCATCTTCATGAGCTTCTATGCTCTGAGTTTTTCAAACACATGATTCTAACTCATTTTAAATACAAAACCCTAAGCACAGTTAAGTCTTCACAGACATCTGACACCAGACACAATAAACGCATTTACCAGATGGGTGAGCAAATGTTTAAACATGTGAACATTTGTTTCAGCCATTAATGAAAAATACCACTGAACACTATTTATTTCACACTTGCAATGCTCCTTCTACTTACTCATACACGTAAGGCATATTTAGAAAAATCAATGGATAATTTACTCATAGAACATAAGGCAAATACAAACCTTATGTTTTGATAGGCTATAATGGGCACTGCTTTTAGAATCATCTTCCATAGGAATAAAAATAATCCTTTTACATCCTACCTATATAGTTCTACAATATGAAGAGAAATTCACATTGCAATCACATTTTCTCCTATTACTTTTTTTCCCTGCTAATCCATCATTCTTCTTGCATCTGAGAAATCTTTAACATTCTGAGCTTGCTCNATTATAATTAATTATATTAATTACTATGAATATATTAATATTGTAGTTAATATAGTAAAATTTCATTTTTTAAATGGCATAGTTTCACCCATCTGGCAGCACTGCCTAACCCAAACTGCCTTTACTTCATGTGACTGCTGGCACTTAAATCTTCCTACAAATAAACAAATAATGGAGAGAAGGAAAGGAAAGGAAANTGCTCCTTCTACTTACTCATACACGTAAGGCATATTTAGAAAAATCAATGGATAATTTACTCATAGAACATAAGGCAAATACAAACCTTATGTTTTGATAGGCTATAATGGGCACTGCTTTTAGAATCATCTTCCATAGGAATAAAAATAATCCTTTTACATCCTACCTATATAGTTCTACAATATGAAGAGAAATTCACATTGCAATCACATTTTCTCCTATTACTTTTTTTCCCTGCTAATCCATCATTCTTCTTGCATCTGAGAAATCTTTAACATTCTGAGCTTGCTCAGCTCTGAGGTAGCATGGATAATTTTGTCCTGCGTATGCAGAAATGCAAATCAAATCCAGCTGTTTATACCAAAGCCTTCTTAAAACAAGAGGTTTTGTTTCTGAAAGTGAGAAGATTGTCACTGAAAAGTACAGGCTAAAAATGATTCTCAAAGAAAGCGTCTCTGTATTTAATGATTTTAATAGGTGTGCATGTAAGTGTTGTCAATAGTATCACTAACTAAACACTCGTGCATGGGTAGTTCTCAAGAAAAAGGACAAAAAGACCCTGAATCAGTGTTGTGTTGTAGGGATGTCATTCAAACAGAGTTAGGTGCAAGTGTTATGTGTATAAACACTGTACATTTATTTTAATTTAATATATTAAATATTATATTNAAAAAGAGTGTTGGAAGAAGGAATATTTCAAATAGTTTTTACTTTTTGTTTGTTTGTTTGTTTAGCTGTGAGATAAGCAAATTGCTTGCCTCACCTTATATGTATTCCAAAATTTCTTTTTACAATCTGAAAAGATGTCCTCTTTCCTCTGAAGGATGCTCATACCTAGTGGTAAAATATTTACAACAATCAGAAAAAATGCAAAAAATTAAATATTCACATTTTCCAGTGACATCCCAGACCCTGCTCAAAATACATTATAATATCTTTGAAAGAAAAGCTGATATGGTTACAAAAATACCATTCTGACTACCTAATAGTGCTACATCAAATCGCATCTATTGACTTGACTCCCAGCACTGAGACCTGAGACCAGCTGGGATTTACTGGGTGTACAGGTGTTGTAGCACCTGTTTCTCTGCCATACCACCACCAGTGGTGTAGTGGTGGAATAGAGAAGATGAAAGCACCTTTTGCACCCATTAGAGAGAAAATAAGGCATTCAGCACATAAGCAGAGGCTCCTTAGTCCAACTCTGGGATCTTTCTAGGTATTCACATGCCTTGGGGTTATCAGTATAATGTATCAATGGATACGTTATTTTACTGCTACACAATTCAGAGACTTTTACTATCCCCTTTTCTGATCCTTTAGATCCTTCTGTTCCTTGGACAGTTCTCAGTTTAAGTTGTGACATAATTAAGATTTTAAGAAGACGTATCTGGTGTTTATTTTTTTACTTCTTTTCAACCACAACTTGAATGATTTCCCTGTCGGTATGATAGAATGCAGATCTCCCAATCCCAGACAAAAAGAGGACCTGTCTTACTCTTCTACCACCTCAAATTTAAGTTAAATGAGAGAATTTAATTACATTAGTCTCACCTATTAATTTTCTTATTCCCTCATACTTATTTCTGAAATAGACACTAGCTTTAAAGTGTTTTGGTATCTCGTTACTTGTTAGCTTTTGAGATTAGCCATTA
The DNA here is from genome assembly GCA_013397375.1 of Toxostoma redivivum. Lineage (NCBI taxonomy): Eukaryota > Metazoa > Chordata > Aves > Passeriformes > Mimidae > Toxostoma > Toxostoma redivivum. Next base: position 504,024 of record VXBI01009565.1, read on the forward strand.
GTAGCATGCTTTATTTCTATAGACTCTCACAGCAGAAGCAGATTCGCTGAACGATGGCATTTCCTGACATTTACAGCTGTGTTTTGGGAAATGAGACAGCTGATGCTGAGAAATGAGCACAGCAATTCAAACAGACATGGAAGCTACAACCCTTGCAAGGTGCTTTGCATTCTTTGTTGCGAATGAAAAGCTACGGGCCCGACCGAGCTCGGGGCAGGCGTTCTTCGGGCCAGCACCCCTGGTGGAAAGCTCTGAAGTGCCACAGGCGGTTCAGCGCCCGCGGCATCCTCGGGGGGAGCTGCCGGGATCTGCAGAGCCCCCCTACCGCGGCCCCCGCTCCGAGCGCCCGGGCAGCGCCGTGCTGGGGTGCGCGGCCCCCACCCAGCCGGGCCTCGGGGGGGATGCCGGTGCCGCTGCCCGAGGCAGGCGCGGGGCGCGATGCGGTGCCGGCGCGGGGCTCTGCGGTGGAGCCCCGGCACTCACCCGTGTAGAAGGCGAGGACGGCGACGGGCGCGCCCAGCAGCTGATCGCAGAGCACCTTGCCCAGCACGGCGGGCGGGCGGCGGCCGGGCAGAGCCCGCTCCAGCGCCCGCAGCCACACGTAGCTGAAGTTGCCGTGGAAGGCCAGGGCCACCAGCGCCACCCGCCGCGTCTGAGCCCAGTCGGGCGGCTGTCCCCGCAGCCGCTGCTGCGCCGCGTCCCCCGCCGCGAACAGCCCCCCGTAGAGCAGCACGTTGCCGAGCCAGGGGAAGCGCCGCACTCCGCGCAGCAGCGCCCCGGCCATCGCCCGCCGCCGCTTCCGCCTCTTCTTCCTCCTCCTTATCCTCCTCCTCCTCCTCCTTCCCACGGGCCCGCCCGCCACCGCCCCGGCCCCGCCGCCGTCTCGCCATCCCCGCGGCCCCGGAGCGCCCGCTGTGCCAGGGAGGGCCGGGTCCCCAGGCCGGGCCCCGGTGGGTGGGGGATGACCGCGGTGATGGCAGGGCAGCCGGGCGTAGCTCATGGGCTCGATTCTCAGGTGTCTGTGCATTCACCCCGAAGATGTAGATGACTGTGTCGCCTGGGCTTTGGTCGAAGTAGCAGCATGGGGTCACCGTGCATTAGTGCCTCAACTATTGAGTGACAAATGAAAACTCGGCACTGTTTCCTTGTTATCTTTTCTTAATTATCTCCTTGTTGCGTGCTTACATGAGTAGGTTACGGCTTTTTCTTTTCAATTTTGCCCTTGTTTTGCAGTCTGAGCAGGGCGGATGCACACCTGCTGAGCAGCAGCAGCCCGTGGGGTTCCTCTGCTTTGCCCTCTGCTGCTGAGACAACTTGAGGAGAAAGACACAAGTGATGTGAGGTTTCTGAAGAGACTCGTGTACACACAGAAGCAGTGCCACAAAGCGGTTCTGAAGTGCACGTAGTGAGGTGACACCGAGGGTGGCTCGTGTCCTACAAGCCAGCCCCCTTGGCCGCGGAAGGAAAGGAGCGCATCCGGGAGCGCCAGGAGAACCTCGCTCCTAGCGATGGGCTCAGGCTTGACTGAGGGAACCATCTCCAGGCAGGAGGTGGTAGTTCGCTCTGTCACCTGGATTAATGCCTTTGAACGTATCACCAATTCTTCCATGAACGACTAAAAATAGTCAAGGATGGCTTGTAGATTTAATAAATTTTAATGAGAGTGTAGAGCGCGCTGCCCAGCTCTTAGCGGACTGGCCCTGGACTGCCCTTTCCTCATCCCAACACATCCCTGCACAAAGCAACGCCAGCTGCAAATACTGCTACTAAATAACAGCAATGGCACTAACAGGACGAGGAATATGTACCGAAATGTAGCTCCAGCTTGGAAGAACAGAAATAAAGCTCAGGAAAAGCTCAGGGTTTGGATCTCTGGGGGCTGCCCACGGGTAGGCGCGTGCTGTCCGCCGCGATTGTGCAGCGTTCCGGCGCTGGACCCGAACGCGGAGGAAAGGCTTATGATGTCCCCGTAGGCGACAACAACTGAGAGGTTTACGGAGGCTGGAGCCACGCAGAGCCCTGCTGGGGTCCGGCCTGCCAAGACCCGCCAAGGCGGGGACTCGAACCCGGGTACTAGCAGCCCCGCTCCGGAACGGGCGCCCATCGCCGCCCGAACCGTGCTCTCCGCGCATGCGCCAGTATCTGTCACTGACCCGGGCTCTCTCCAGGACTGTTCCACCAGCCGGCATTGGGGGGAGAGACATCAGGCGGTGTTCAGAGCGAAGGGCCGGCCCCGGCCTTGCCTCGCGTCACCGCCGTGTAACCCCCCCGNCCCCGCTCGGCCCCCGCAGCTCCGGTGTGACCGGCATCCGTGTCCCAGATCTGGAACTAGGCAGGATAACTATCAGGAAATGCTTTAGGAGCGGTTTTTTTGTTTTCTTAAAAAAAAAAAATGGAGCTTATTTTGGAGTGTTAACCTTCAACAGGATAGGAGAGGAAATATTACTAAAAAAATAATTATTTTCCCCATTTGTAAAATTGAAATGGAGGCGTTGGCTGCCCTGTGTTTGCGCTCTGCCCGGTGCACTGTAGAGCAAATATTGGCTGGGCGATGCGGTGAGTGCCGGACAGAGCCCGTGTGCCGCTGTCACTGCGAGGCACTGCCCGCTCCGCACCTGTGCTCGGGCTCCTGCCCCTCCCGGAGCCTGTCCCCGTCCCTCTGGGGACACTGTGCCTCTGCAATAACCANCCGCGCCCCCGCGGTGTCCCCCCCCCGCCGGTGTAGCACGGTGGTGCGTGCGGAAGGGGGCGGGCCCGTTGCCCAGGTGAGCGCGCGGGCGCGGCCCGCCCCGCGCGGCCCCGTCAGCGCTGCCAGCGTGGAGCGGTGGGAGCGGCAGCGCTGGGCCCGTGGCCATGGACGGCTCGCTCGAGAAGGTCTGCGGGGCAGCGCCGCGGGGCAGCACCA
>VXBI01009565.1:507003-551700 GCA_013397375.1 Toxostoma redivivum
TAGGAGCGGTTTTTTTGTTTTCTTTAAAAAAAAAAATGGAGCTTATTTTGGAGCGTTAGCCTTCAACAGGATAGGAGAGGAAATATTACTAGAAAAATAATTATTTTCCCCATTTGTAAAATTGAAATGGAGGCGTTGGCTGCCCTGTGTTTGCGCTCTGCCCGGTGCACTGTAGAGCAAATATTGGCTGGGCGATGCGGTGAGTGCCGGACAGAGCCCGTGTGCCGCTGTCACTGCGAGGCACTGCCCGCTCCGCACCTGTGCTCGGGCTCCTGCCCCTCCCGGAGCCTGTCCCCGTCCCTCTGGGGACACTGTGCCTCTGCAATAACCAGCACTTTGTGTGCTTAAGGCTGGCAATGCACACGCCCCTCCTTGCGTCATTTACTATATGCAGCATGCTCGGTTTGATGTGATTCTTGGGGTGGTCCAGAGAAATTGAATGGGATGTGCTCCAGTAAAATGGTTAGGAAATTCCGGAAGTGTCTGTCCGACGTGACTAATGAGCTGGTGGCAAAAAAAAAGTTTGATAAGTTACAAGCTTCCTGAAGAATACACTGTTACAGAGTATTTGTTAGTGTTTAAAAGCTTAGGTTCTTCACTTATGCTGACAGAAGTGACTCCTTTTAATTAAGTAAAACTTCATTGGAATAGTTTGGAGTACGCTGTCTATGAATTGGACTCAAAGAGAACACTAGTATGATACAGGGTGATTTAAAGAAGGTGCATTAGTACAGGGAAAGTGCAGTACTGGCCAAGTTCTTTGCTTGACTACTTCATCATAAGAAGCAATAAACACACTGTAAGAATGAAATACCTAAAAGATGTCCATGTTTTGATTATTCTTGATATGAAGAATAGCCTGCAATGGTCTGCAAAAACTTGCATGTCTGATTTTTCTGTACATGCAGATGGACACATGTCAAGAGTTATCATTTGGTTTAGTTCCTCTCTTGTTTATCACGGCTTTTTTCCACGTGTGATAAAAGCTGTAGTTCTCTGTATAATAAAATGCCATAATACAATTATGGTCTTCTAGATATTTAGCAGTAAGAGCCCTCCTGGAATAGTCTTTGGTTAAGATTGTGGTAAATCTGTACAATTTGCAGTTTATCAAGTCTTGAGCATGATATGTCAGAAGTCTTCTCCCCAAATATATTTAAAATTCCTTCAACCTGAGATACATTTTTCTGCAGATATTGTCTGTCCATTTATCTCATGGACACTATTTAAGCATTATCATAGTAGATTTGAGACTGTCTTTTATTCAAACCATAGATTCTCTCTTTGCTGTGCATTTGTATATGTAGTTTAGCAGGGTGTCAGTGATGTGATAAGTACTTTTTAACTTCTTTAATATTTGTTGCAACTTTGTATTTTTCATAACCATTTTGGTACAGTCACCTAATGAGCTGTAATGCAGTGACATTGGCATGACTGCAGTCATTAGGGTCTTGCAAATGGAAAAAGATTTTTTTTTTTAGGTGATGAGAAACTTCCTGAGAATTGAAAACATTAACGCACAGTAGGACTGCAATGAAAATCATTGTATAATCTGACACACGGGTGTGCACACCAAAAATCTCTTGATTCAATTTCGCAAATTAACTTTGTTTCAGCAGAATTTTTATTGCATTCTTTTTTAAGGTATTGTGTGTCATAAGTGATATAATTAAAATTAATTTTATCTGAAATTCAGAAATCTTTTGTTGGACTGAACTTGTTTAAATAATTTTGGAACCTTGTGTTAGATTTCAGAAGTCTGCCTTAACAGAACTATTCTATTTTTTTTTCCTCGTTTGGATTTTGATAGAAGTGACCCATCTTCTGAAGGATTTTAAATTTCGAGTTAGGTGACTTTGTCAATGCTAAAATAGTGCAAATTCTTTCCTTGTAACTTCTTGTTGTCTCTACAACAGTGTTTTTCCTAAACATGAAAAAAACCGTTTTGGTTTCTTGCTCAGCCTGTGGCTCTTGTCTTTTGTTACTGTGCTATTTACCATAACATTCTGGTAAGTTTACAGAAAACTCGAGGCAGCAGAGCTGCATTAAGGCCCTGGTGCCTGTCAGGGGAATAAATAAAAATTAAAAGAGTGAATATCTATAAGCAGAAGCCTTGTAATGAGACAGTGCCATTTTTATTCAAGCCAAACAATTATGAAGTGTCAACACTATTTGTTATCTTAAACTTTTCTTATCCTGGAGAATAAAAACAATGTTCTTTTGGCTGAAGAATACTGATATTTTTTGACAGTAAATTACTTTTGAGAAGAAGTTTTATTTTTTTTATGGTAAAACTTCCTTTTAAGGTGTTATAATAATGTAGTAGGAAAATGAGCTACACCTCTGAGTTGCTTTGCACATTAGTTTATGTAAACTGTTTAAAATTCATCCCTTTATTTCATTAGGCGTACAGCCTACATAAATGCATAACCAAGATTGTAAAACATTGGTATAGAAGCAGCATTCTCCCTTTTTTGAATTTGCAATTAATTTTCAGTCTTATCACAGTAGGAGAATGGCCCCTTATCCTCTCTCCAGTTGCCAAGTGACTCCAAGGTGTGACATCCTGCCTATAAAATCATAAATAGTTCACAGTTCAAAGTACTTAATAAAATAGTAACAGATTAGTTATGGAATAGGGAAGTGACTACAAATCAAAGGTATTGCAGGGTAATGTTAGGGAGTTGGATTCACACATTTGAAGGCATGTATAATAAGGCAGGCTGTATGAGGTATGTGAGGGGCTGAAGGAGGCTGGAGCTATTGGGATGCTGAATGGACTCGTGGAAGGAAAAAGCCATGGCTGGTGCCTCCTTAGAGCTTGGAAGGATTTGAATGTCCTGTAACTCTCCTGGCCAAAGGCTGCCTGTGATCCAGGGGAAGGACTGAGTGCAGAAACTTCCTGCAGCTGCTTTAACCCCCTAAACACCTGTGTTGTCCTGTGGTTCAGGAGGGAGTGTTCAAGAGCTCCTCTCACAGTCGTTTTCAAAATCAGTCCAAGACCGTGAAAAAAACTGTTTATTTCTGCTCTTGTTATTAAAGTGTGTCCAGAAACCTTTCTTAACTAAATGGTTTGTTGCTGCAACTTTGCCACACCTATTTTTCTTGCTGCTTAAAATAAGCAGAGAGTCTCCTGCTTCCCACCTCCATGCCCTTACTAATGTGAGCAGAGAAGGAGTGTATAGCAAGTTCAGCATGGAGCAGGTAAAGGTGGGCTTCTTATTCCAGAATTCAGGGAAGAAAATAAGTTGCTGCGTATCCACTTAGCAATTGGAAAAAATCAGAAGGGATTAATTTTCCAATTCGGCCCATATCAGAATTCAAAGACTTTGTGGATTTCATAGCATTTTTTGGAGCTTAGTGTTACTTAGGAATTTCAAAGCTGTATTTTATGTAGTTATTCTGGCAGCTTATTGACAGAAGTGTTTTGTGTGTGTAATTATTAGTGAGTGAGACATGATGAGTCACAAGGTAAGGATGTGCAGTTTTTAACATCTGATGTCATTTCAGCAGGTGGATTTTATGTTAGTAGCCAACAAAAGCAGCTCAGAGCTCTTTTTGTAATATCTCTACATCTCAAGTCCTCATTTGCAACAGATCTGTTTGAATACTTGCATGTGATGCTAAGAAAGGTTCAAACAAGTAACTGCCTTCCAGCCACTGATGATGTTTATGGCAGTCTGTATTAAATTATGTGAGATAATCACAATCAGTAGATTAGTCCAATCATTTGCTCCCTTAAGGGCTTGCAGGAGCAAAACTGATTTTTTTTTCCAAACTTCTTTCCAGAGTTTCTTTGACATGGTGCAACTCTGGAAACCACTCAAAATGTATGGACATACTGCCAAAGATTAAATTTATATTTTTCCTTTGGTTATAACTGGTTTCTTCTGAGTATTGAATGTTTGCAGTGTATGTTGGGTTTTTTAAATCTGTGATGAGGTCTGGAATATTTTGTATTTTTACTACTTTGTCACTCAGTGCTTAAATAAATTGTGGGCCTCATTCCTGGTGGTTGTTGTACAAGTCAATTTAAAACTGTAAAAACCTATTTGTTGCTGAATGCTGGGAGTTCTGATGGTAAAATATTACTCAGTACTTGCTTTGTTCTTTTGTTCTTCCCCCAAACATTTGTTACTGGCCCCTTCCAAAGCCACGAAATAGAGAATTGTCAGTTTCGGTCTGATCACTGTGCCCATGTCCAGCTACTGATTCTTTCAGTCACCTACCACTTGCTGTAATGTGACTTAAATCTCAAAATATTTGGTTAAAAATAGCCTTTGAACATATGGTAACTCTCAACTTATTTTTTTTCCTTTCTTGATCAGTCCTTTGGATGAAAACAGTGTCAAATCCTTCTATGATTAAATTTGCTTTTGTGTCTGCATCTGCATGAGTGAATGTGTTTGCCTCGGGATTTTTTTCTTTAAACAACCCCTGTGCCTCCCCCTGCCCCCCCAACCTGAGCGGCGGCCTGCAAGGGTAACCACCAGAGTCTTTGGTGGGTGATGGCTTGGTGTTAAATTTGTGGAGGTTATGCAGAGGCAGGGAGAAGGAACTCTGTAATGGAGTCACTTGAGTATTTCATGGGGCTTTGCCATCTAATGTGATGGGGCTTAGCAGTAGTGTTGCCTTCTACCCTCACACTGGGGTACATTTGTTTTTCAAATATAGGTAAATCAGGCTGTGCCAGATGACACCTTCCACATTCTCTGGAAGCTTCAAATAGCATCTAATCCTTCAAGGGTTAAACACTCCTGTCCAGGAGTCTTGTGTCAGTGTCACAAGCTTCTGTCAGGCCTCTTGTGTTAAAGTTTATGGGAGAGGCTTCTTCAAAGCCAGAGCAGTTCTTTGGGAAATACTTTGAGCTTGATCATCAGTTCAGGGCAAATAAGTTCCATGATTTTTAAACTCTTCCATCCTGGCAATATCTGTGGTTATGTGTTTTCAGTAGTGAGATCAGGACTTTTCACCTGTTCTGTGCAAATGGAGGATAATTGCTGCAGGTCAGCCTGTCTTAGCTGCCTGCTACATGTTAGTTTCACTCTTTTGTCCACATAAAAGGAATTATTTCAATTAATTAAGATTAAAAGCTGGTTTAAAGGTACAAGAAATAGGAAAAAATAGATTTACAAGTGTATTTGGGTTAGGTGTTTTCTCATCTGTTTTGAAAACTACTGTTGTAAAAGTCTGCTGGGGAAATGGCAGGGAATTATGTCATTTTCTTTCTCATCTAGGGCAGTCTCAAATGATGCTTTCTTGTCTTTCTAGATCCAAATGTTGAGTTTTTAACCTCTGCTAGGATTTATTAGATTGCAGAGATGGTAGTAGGACAAATGGGTTTTGATCTTTTCTTGAAAGTTGCTCTCTTTTTCCTAAAAGATGGTGGACCCTACTCTAGCGGAAATGGGGAAGAATCTGAACGAAGCAATGAAGATGCTGGAAGACAACCAGAGGTGTGTGCAAAGGATACAATAAAAAACAACAGCTGTTTGTGCTAAGGGGAGGATTATTTGTGTCATTGTCATTGTGTCTGGCATTGAGCAGAAAACCTCCTCATTTTCCTGGTAGTTTAAGGTCACATTGGCATTCTGAAGCTAACACCTATGCGAATCAGCTTTGTTTCTCAACTGCTGGGATTTTTCAAGTAAATGAATACATATTTATGCATGTTCTCTAGTACTCCAAACAAGTCTGTTTTTCAAAGTTAGGAATTTGTTTTATTATTGCAGTGCAAGTAATTTTTGATTCCTGTATATATGAGATTCTTCTCAAAGTTTTCTGTTAAAGAACTGAAAACCCTAACAACTTGTGAACTCTTTAATTCAGTCTGAACTAAACTTTTGTGTCAATCTCATCTGGTTTATTTTTGAACCTGTTGTCAGTGAAATAGATAGGTGTCAGTATGTATTTCTGCAAGTCAAAGTCAATTACATATTTGATGTTATCAAACATAAACTAAACTACAGAGTTTCTTCTGTGTCTTTAACTTAGGAAAGCGGAGGAGGAAAATGAAAAGAAATATGCACGGAAGGATATTCCTGGACCACTCCAAGGCAGGTAGGCATAGCATGCTTGTCTTCCAAGCAACTTGTATTAATGGAAAAGTGAACATTTTTCACGCATCATAATAAACTTTTTCCCATACTCACATGGGGAAAAAAGTAATATTATAATTATACCAACTGTTTTCATTTTCATGTAGAAAAGAGAAAAAAAGATTACTTATCCTTGGTGACTGAAATTTTGAACTCTTGGAATCTGATGAGGTAGTGATGCCTACAGCTGTGACTCAAAGTAAACATAAACTTGTATTGAATTAAAGTACCCATATTAAAAAAAAAAAACTGAGACGGATAAGGTAGGAAACAGTAAAAAAAAAAAAAAAACCACAACACCTTTTCAGCACAGCTGTTTTTAAAAGTTAAGCAGAGCTCTAGTGCATAAGGCAGGTAAGATCATTGTACCTGAAAATGAAGATTTAAATTGCTTGTGTCCTCTGTGGGAGATGATCCTGCAGGAGCTCAGGCTAACACTTCAGAAAATATTGCAAAAGCTATTTAAGTCTCTGCTGTGCAGAAACTAACCCTGGTTTTGAGTGGAGACACTGAGTTATCTTTATATGAATAAAAAGCAATTTTAATTGTCAATGTAAGTTCTTACACTACTGCAAATTTTAGTTGGAGTTATAGTAGTTGAGGTGGTGTGGATCTTTTTCAGTCTCACCATGTCATGTGAGAAGTCTAATGTAGCTCGTGTCTGCCAGAATCTGAGATTTGTAGGGAATTGTTTGAGAAGTGCCGAGTTATGAGCGGAAGCCGCTTCATGTGAAGCAAAATGTGGATCCTTAGCTACTGCCTTGCTTGGCTGTGTAGAAATAAGAATTCAATGGTGGCAAGTTAGGCTTTTCAGACCAAATTTTCAGGTATCAGTAGATATGTTTTTCTGAATCTCCTACCATAAGCAAGTAGAGTTTTGAAATGATTCAGCATTCTCATCTTTGTGATCAGTTTTTCTAAGACCAAGGAACCATTTTTGTTGCTGTACTCAGCATTCAGTAAAAGTGGAGTGTCCCAGATGGCCTCTTTTAGATGCTAGTATTTACCCATTTGTGTCTCTTTAATGTGGTTTTGTTTCCCCTCTCAGTGGCCAGGATATGGTGAGCATACTTCAGTTAGTTCAGAACCTAATGCATGGAGAGGAGGAAGAGGAAACTTCACAGTCCTACAGGTGAGGCAAATATCAATTACTGGATGTGGAAGACACCTGATCTTTTTATATTCTGATCACTATAGAACTTACCTACTTATAATTAAGTTCTATATGTATTTCAGTATATATAATTTCTCTATACATTTTAGTATATATACTTATATACATAAGTATATATTATGTATTTTAAAGTGTAAAATATTGTGTAATCAGGTCCCTTTTTAAAGTCATCTTACATTGTATAGTGAAGCAGAATAATGCATGAGTCTTGGTGTTCTTTAAATTACAATGTTTCCGCTACCAATTACAAAGTTGAGTTATACAAGGGAATTGTTTCTCATGTGACAGCTCATTTTTTTCCGTTTTCTGAAAGTTGTTTTAAGTCAGAAAGTCTTAAAGCTTTGAATGCCAGTAGATTTTTATCATGTATCTCTGTAGATTTTAAAATGAAAGGAAATAACATTTGTTTCCATTTTTCAGTAAAATGGAAATAGTACTAACTGATCTGCAGAGGTTTATTGAAAACTAACATTTAAAAAACATGTTCAAGATTAAAAAAAAAAACAAAACAACAAAACCCCAAAATCAATAAACAAAAGAAAAATGAACAAACAAAATACCCCCAAAAAGCAAAGAAAAGCTGTGCCTCTAAAAATAGTAACGTAAGTGTTCTGAGTTTTCTGTGCATAGGAGAGAAGGGTATTAATGCACTTTCAAGTCCCAGTGCAGATAAGGTGCTTAGTTCCAGCTCATGTTGGCTGGTTGAAAAGCAGGAGCTGTTCCTGTGAGCAGCTGAGCCAAGTGAAGTGCTCTGTGTGCACTGGCAGCTTTAGTGTGTCCTGCACAGTGGCAGGAGGGTGGCTGTGATATACTGCACTTCTCTCTGCTAAATATTTAAATGGCAAGTCAACCAATTCTGCCAGCCTACATTAAAAATCCACAAACCCCATATTACTGTAATGCCCATGACTTGGATTTGGTTCACTGTTCCTTTGTTCTGGCTTGCAGACTTCAGAATGTTGGTGAACAGGGTCACATGGCTCTACTGGGACACAGTTTGGCTGCTTATATATCTGTGCTGGACAGGGAAAGACTGAGAAAACTTACAACGAGGATCCTTTCTGACACTACTCTCTGGCTCTGCAGGCTTTTCAGGTGAGTCCCTGGGAGTAACTTGTGTGACAGGGTAGTGATAATGTTTAAAAATGGATGTGACTCGGCTGAGGATGTCAACAAAAGAAACCACTGTGCCACAAACTTAGAAATCCTTGGAAGGTCTAAAACACAACCTTAACCCAGCCTAAAGAATATCAGGTTGCATTATCTTTAAATATAGCAGTCCAGAATTGAAATCTATGTTAAAACCAGAGTGAAGCCTTTTGTGTGTTTCCTCCCACACCACTTATAGTAAGCAAGGTTTTGAACTCTCTAAAGGCAATCTTAAAGGAACCCAGATGTTTTTTTCTTTCTTACTCTGAGTCTAAATGAATATATATACTAGGCTTCTCTCATAGTTAATCTCAACCTGTCTTGTAGGAGTTTTCTTTAAATCTACTTTAACCTTGGAAAAAGAGAAATTATTATATTCTCCATCCTGTGGCGAGCTTTTTTGTTGGTCAGTGTTATTTTAGTCCCTAAACTGACTGTTGGCTTTGCTGCTCCTATTTACTTGGCTTTGTTTGCAGGTATGAAAATGGATCAGCTTATTATCATGAAGATGATCGTGAAGGTCTCCTAAAAATCTGTCGACTTGTAATTCACACCCGCTATGAAGATTATACACTTGAGGGGTTTAATGTGCTCTACAGTAAGCAGCCTGTCATATACATCAGTTCTGCAGCCAGAACAGGCCTGGGCCAAGCTCTCTGCAACCAGGTAAAGTCAGTCGGGGGGGGGTTTACCTGCAATTAGAACCTACCTGGCTTCATGTTGCTTGCATAGCTTTGGGGAATTTGACAGCTTATTTTTCCTCATTGTGAACATTACAGGAAAGGAAGCAGAGTCCATACTGGGTGTAGCCTCAGCTGTAGTGGACCATACATGTACAACAAAGCCATTTGTCTGGGAAAAATACTTCGAGTTTTTATTTACAGCCTGTGTTTTGCAGCAGTGATACAGTGGGAGGAAGAGAAATTTTCTGAATATTTCCAGTGAAATGATCCTGCGTGCTCACTTTTTAAAAAATGAGTGATTGTTTCTAGGTTGCACTGTGCTTTACATAAGCTGTTGGTCATGTGAGATAGACCTGAGCCCAAACATACATAATTTGTATGTTTTTAATTTGATTATAAGTTTTAGCAGAAAACTTACTTTATAATGTAATATTTCTATTGTCACACTGGTTTTTGTGTCACTCTGTATTTGTGAACATATGAAAAGAGTATTTCTCAGTTGAAATTCCATCATTTCTTTTGCAGTTAGGGTTGCCCCTTTCCTGCATGTGCCGTGTGCCTTGTAACACTATGTTTGGATCTCAGCACCAAATGGTAAGTTTGTCTTCCCTAAGAACTATTTCTGTGCTTAGGTTGCTTGGTTTTTAAGCTTCATTAAATGATTGTCGATTACGCTGTTAGGAAGAGCTATTAATACGTTTACTTTTTTCAACTTCTAAATCTTCTGTGTTAAAGCTGTGTGAATCACAGATGGAAATTTTCTAAAAGCAGTTTGTATCTTGGTCTTGTCATTTGCAAAATATTTTAATGACTTTTAAGTAAAGTTCTTTTTAGTGCAAGATTTCTAGAATATGAGTAATTGGAGTACTTTCACAAACTATGTGGTGTATTTGTGTTTTATTTTTCACAAATGCTTTATTTAGCCTTCAGATTATTTTGCCTTTGAGAAAAAAGTGCAAGCCAAAAGCAAAGACATTGAGAATGTTTCCTTTCAGAACTTCAGAATTATGTTCATTTACAATCTTAATGTATTTTTCCAATTCAGCAGAAACAATTCAGTGTTTGACAAACATTGTTTTCTTACTGATACCAGGATGTTGCTTTGTTGGACCGACTGATTAAAGATGATGTTGAGTCTGGAAAACTGCCTTTGTTGCTTGTGGCCAATGCTGGTAAGTGCTGTGGACAAACAATCACAAAAACCCCCAGGCTATTTCATTAATACATATATAATAAAAAAATAAAAATATCTTTTTCTAAACAGCTCAGTGCTTGCATATCAAGAAATATCAGGAAATATCTTAATGACCGCACAATAATTACCCATCCAAAGGGAATTTTATTTAACTGATTTAAATTTGGATTTAAATTTAACTGATTTAAATTTGCTGTTACAGTTCTACATATGTCAGTAGATATATTAATATGACTGTACTTACTTTAGTGAGTGCAGATCTTTTGTTAAAAATCAGTTTTAAATTGACGCTTCAGAATTTTTTGATGGATGTGCCATCAAATTTAGCTTGAAAAATTATATTTTTCTTCTAGTTAATTAAACACATGTACAAAATTGGCTTTAAGTATGAATGAGGGAGGTGACTGTTACTTGCTTGGGACCTGGACAGTGATCTGTGATGTTAAGCAGTACAGGAGGCTCATTTAGCAGAGCCTCAGTGCAGACTGATCCTGTGTCACTGCCTTTTCCTTGTTTTGCCCAGGGACTCCAGGGGCTGGGCACACAGACAAGCTGGGCCGGCTGAAGGAGCTCTGTGAGCAGTACAAGATGTGGCTCCATGTGGAAGGGTATGGAACTGGAGACTCATTGCTCTGTAACTGCCTTCATTAAAAAGTCTGACTAATAGACACCATCTAATTTGACAGCTCACAGAGAGCCATAGGGCCAACTTTAGTTTTGTCATAGTAAGCATTTTATATGGTTTAATTGTGTTATTGTGAGATAGAAATTGATTTACATACACAGGAAGACTTAATTGGAGAGGTAATCTCAGCACAGATTAGTGATCACTTTTATTCAGATGGTAATCTTATCTGCCCCTGCTTTGAAGAGCTTGGAATATGAATAAAAAGACCTTCTAAGTCAGAGAGGACATTATAAAGTGGTTATTGAGAATGAAATGGCACTTCAGTGAAGGTTAACAAGAAGGCATAAGCAGGAGCAGTGTGCAACAGAACTGGGAGGGAGAATGGGAGGGTTTCTCTTTAAACCAAGAGAAAAAGAAATTCCAAGAACTTGGACAATGTCAGTGAAGACTCCAATGCTCTAAGATGATATTTTTTGAAGCTGAAATAAGGACTTTTTCTCCTGGTATTTTGTAGAATAGCTGTATTTGCATACTGTTTATTTCTGATACCAAATTGATGCTAAATTATGGATATGACCTTGGGTGATGATTCCACCAAGTGTTGGTCTGAAAATTTTTAAACAAAGTAGATTTTTATTTTTGAGTTTTCAGTCTTGGAATACCAAGTAGCAACATCTCCTGCATTGTTAATGAAAAATATATGAACAAAATTACCTCCCTTTACACATCAATATGAAATATTTAAACTGCAGATTAAAATGCTGTCTCTTAATACGTATTTAATGTATGCTAAACCCACTTCTTTTTTGCAGCGTAAATCTGGCAACTTTGGCTTTGGGTTATGTCTCCTCTTCTGTACTGGTATGTTTCACTATATCCAGAAACTTTAAAATGTGCTTGTGTAAGGTTAATCAAAATATATATGGCTTATATTGTGTTTATTGTAATAAACTTCAGGCTGCTACAAAATGTGACAGCATGACTCTGACTCTGGGTTCCTGGCTGGGGCTCCCAGCAGTGCCTGCAGTGACACTCTACAGACACGAGGATCCATCCTTGGTATGTTCAGATTCTCACTCACCATTCTCAAGACACTGGGATTTTGTTTCTGATCAACGTGCTGCGATATTCTTCATAAGATTATAATTTCCACAGCTGGCAGAAGTGGCAGCAGTTAAGAGAAGTTAACAGTGGTTTGTTTGTTTTCCTCCTCAGTCCTTGGCAGCAGGGCTGACATCGAGCCAGCCCGTGGAGAAGCTCCGTGCCCTGCCCCTGTGGCTCTCCTTGCAGTACCTGGGCCATGATGGCATTGTGGAGAGGATAAAACATGCCTCACAACTGGTGAGCAACAGTTCAGCAGTGATTTATGACAGCTCTTGACAGATCTTTCTGGTTATTGTGATGTTTGTAGAAGACTCAACTGAAATACTGCAGTTGTTAACAGTATAACATTGGGTCATATTGTTACACCCACAATGAAAGCACAGGAAGATGTTTGAGGGAGGGATGTGCTTTTACTATTTGGTTGTATGTATATTTTTATAAATGAGAAAAAAGTCTTTGTTCTTCCTAGACAGTGAAGTAACATAATTTCCTTTTTTGTCACTTCTCTTAATTATTTTTGCTTGAAAGCTCTTCAGAGAGACTTTATTTCCCTACTCTACCTGGCATTGTATTGATTTAAGTAATACTGAATTACTTTTACTAAAAAGGACTTCAAAACATTTCTTGAGGTACAAGTGCACTATGTTTGGAGTCCTTACTTTAGTAAAAGTTAAGGTCCAATAAAATGTATTAGTTACAAAATGCAGTGCTTATATGCAAAATATTATTTCTTATCAAAGGTCAAACTTTGTAGTCAGTGTTTTACTAAACCCAGAAAATACTTTTCTATTGCATTCCAAATTGACAAATTAAAATTGGATGAGTTTCGCATGTTGGAGGGGTTTGCTCAAAAATTGTGACTGTTTAATGTTTTTCAGAATAACTTTCAACTTCTAAAACTGTATTTCTCTCCTCCATTTTTTCTCTTTCTCCTCTGGTCTTCTAGAGTCAGAGGCTGCTGGAAAACTTGAAAAACCTGGATTTCATTAAAACTTCGGTATAGTCTGCTTTTAATACTTTGGTTGTATCTCTTAGTTTTTGCCTGTTACCATAAGAACAACTTCGACTAGAATAAATTATTTTAAAATATTATGTTAATCATAACCATTGTTTTGAACACACTTGGGATCTTTCTAATTACGTTCTGGTGTTCAGTGAAATCTTATGGCTTGGTTGTGTGTGACCTCTGGAACATGTCTGTTCCATTGCTCTGTACTGGTGCACACAGGGAGTGCAGAAGAGCATCCAGAAGTTGTGTCCAGAGCTTGATTTAATTCCATTTAGAACATGGGTTTGCTCAGTAATACATCTATGAAACCAGTTTCCCTGAGTGTCTCTAATATATTCTGGCTGTATCTTACCCTGCTGTCAAGATTATATTGTGAAGTTGTACAAAAAAATTATCCCAGCTGAGGTTTTTACACCAGAAATAGGTTTAGAAATCACAGCTAATGTATTCATTCCAAATTCAGTTTCTGTGAGATGTCCTGTCCAACAGGGTTTGGTGATTTTATTCCCTGACCCTCACCTCCAAATTTTGGTTGATATTTGATGTCTAGAAAATTTAGTCAGCTTACTGAGTAAGCTGTAGAGTATTAATGGCCTTGGGAGTTCAAGTTACTGTATCACTTGCCCTCCTACTTTAATAAATCCTGCATTTTTAGGATTGTGAAATGCAGCCCCAGATTGTCTCCAGAAATAGCACAGTCCATTTCTCTAAAGCAGGAGCAATTATAATCTTACTTTTCCTGCTGGAACTTCGTTGATGTTTCCCAGTGATTCTGGGGTGATTTCCAAGAGAGCTCAAGCTTTGGTCAGCAGTGTAAGGAATTGTACATGGTGTTGAATCTTCAAAAAGCAGGGGAATTTTTCTTTTTTCGTTTAAGGTTGAAGATGAACTGAGTTCACCAGTGGTGGTTTTCAAGTTTGCCCAGGAATATTCAAATAGAGGTATGTGATTTATTTAAAACCAAACAACAACAAAATAACCCCCTCTCTATATGGTATTTTAAATTACTAATTCACCAAATGAATTTGAGATAAATGTGATGTAATGCAGTTCTCTCATGTAATATGATTTTAAAAAGGTTGTGAATGCTGGTCGTAATCTGTGACAAATCATACACGTGATAGCTTCTTTTTTTAGACAGACTGCAGTGTTTTAAATTTTCATAACAAGTAATTTTCTGCTTTCTTGAGTGAAAAGATTTGCATATGATTTTGATCTTGAGAGCAAATGATGGAAGTCTCTCACAAGCTGCAGGCTTGGTATGAGTATACTGGTGGGAAGAGATTTTGGTTTGTTCAGGTTTTCTGTTCCTTTCAAGCATTTCATAGCTCATGTTAAGCACTATGTTGCTGTGGTTTACTGATTACAGTTCCTGTTGCATTAATTTGGAAAGCAGCTGAACACACTGGAAACAGCTCTGGAAATGCTGTCACAGGTATTAAATATAGCAGGATTTTGCTTTGTGAAAACATTGGTTGTATTTCCATTGGGGCATTTTAACTTCAAAACTCAGAAGTATTTTACTGTTTGTTTTTTTTAAACTATTACATTCAACTCTGTTTTACTTCCAGTATTTATCATGTTCAACATATTTTTACAGAAACACCCATGTTCATCTGCTCCAGGCCCAGTACATGGTGTAGATATGTTACATTAGCTTGGATATGAATTGTCTTTTATCTAAATTTTAGGTTGCCTTTTATTTAATTAAATAAATAAAAATCCACTTCTGTGATTCTTGTGTCTTTGGATTCAGATCAGACCTCACATGCTGCACAGGCCTCAACTATTCAGCACCCCATAATAAGCAACGAAGGGCACATTTATGACACCTTCAATCAGTGGGTAAGAATGGATGCTTTTTTCTTTAGGGAAGGGGAGTGATGGTGGAGTGGTTCAGGAGGGTCATCAGGAGCTATAAACACTTTGTTAGGGTAGTTTGAAAGATATTCTCAATCTGATTTCCTTTGCAAAACTTGTGGCTGTTTAAAAGATTTATTTGCTCTAAAATAAAATTGCTTTTACATTTCTGATTATTTTACACATAATTACTAGAGAAATCATTCCTGAATCTTAAGCTGGTGGTTTTTCTCTTGATCTTGTGGGAATATGTGTAAACTTCAGAATTCTTTTAAATCAGCCAAATGTTCTATGGCCAATGTCTGTATTCTTGAAAAGACAGCTGCCTTTTCCAGCTCTTGAGTTAATTCTAGAAGCCTGTGCTGGCAGAGCTGAGCACATGGCTGGTTTGGATCCCTTGTGCAGTAATCATGGCACACCTAATGGCAGTGACAATTTTGCCGAAAATTCTGACTTGAACCACTTGCAGCTTATCCCAAATTTTCATGACTTTAAGGATCTGTCGAACTCAGTCATGTCGCCCACAGGGTGAAGTATTTTGGCGCAAGAACTGATTTTGAGAGAAAACTCAAAATCAGTGTGTCTGTGTGTTCCCTGAGGCTGGGCCTGCAGGAGCCATGTCCAGTTCCCTAACTGTGCCTTGTCCCTGCAGCTGGGAGAGCAGCTGGCACAGCTGGTTCCTGCCAGCGGAGTCGATGTGGTGGAACTGGAGGATGAAGGCACCTGCGTGCGCTTCAGCCCACTCATGACTTCTGCAGGTAACATCCACTCCACTCAGCCCCTTGGAAATGCTGACCTTTGCTGTGGAATCTCCTGGGGTAAAAGCAGATGTGCTCAAGAAGCCCCTCAGGATATTCTTCTGTGGGGAGGATTTTCTTATAAACAAACCAAAAGCACCTCAGCTGTATTGTTTTGCTGCACTTCAGCACTGGGTGCATTAATGGGAGCCCAGCTGTTGTGGGTCACATTGCCTCATTGCCTCTGCAGAGAAGGACTTCCTGGTTACTTTTTAAACTCATTAGGAAAAGCAGTTAAATTCCTTCTCTCAGCTTCTTAACACTAGATGCCTGACCTTTCTACACAGGTCTTTCAACCTGCAATGGTGTTGGTGTTCAAAATACAGCTACTTAACTAGAATAATTATTTACTAAGCCTCCAGGGTTTTCTTCAATTACTGGTGGAGGGGGGATATAAAAAATACTTTGTTTTGGAAAGTGTCTTGTACTCTTAGTTTAGGCTCTGCAGAAGCACAGAGCAGTGTGCAGGGCTCAGGGGGTGCCCAGTGTCTCCTGTTGGCTTGTGTGGTATGAGGGGCTTAGGCTGTAGAACAGCTGACACTCATGAGAGAAGGTCCTGGTGACACAGAACAGCAGATTTTAGAATAAAATTACTTGATGATGCTGTGATGTTTTGTTTTAAACCAGCATGGAAACTAATTCATATCCAGCTGGGCTATGGGAACAGGATTTTTGTGGGGCTTTTTAATGCTAGCTACTGATGTAATGTAAAAGGGTACTGTAACATATCCTTATTAGTTTGTAAAATGAGAAAATCCTTTTTATTAGGTTTTTAGGAAATCCTTATTTCCTTTCATTTTGATGTATCAGTACATAGATAACTGAACCAAAAACCTACTTACATAGACAAAGATATTCAATACTATCTGTAAATTGTATCTGATTAACTTGCGGAGCAGCTCCTTTATAAATCCTTAATTCAGACTTCTGTGTCACGTCCATCACACTTATCACACATTCACACTTCTGCTCTGCAGTTTTAGGAACTGAAATGCAAGACATTGATCAGTTGGTAGACTGCTTAAAAATGAAGATACCGGTGTTGACAAGCACACTGCAGCTGAGAGAGGAGTTCGAGCAAGAAGTGAGAAGAACAGTTGGCCTGTTGTATATTGAAGATCTTGGCTGGCCAGGGTTAGGTGTTGTGAGGTAAATTATTTTCTTCATGCTGTATTTGCAAACAGCAAATACAGGACCACGTGGTCTCTTCAGTGGTGATTTGGATGTTTCGTCTGCTGATTGTTGTTTAGCTTTGCACCCAGTTGAAGCTTTTGAGTGCATTTTAGGAAATTGCCTTTATAAAGTAATTTTATTTGATTATTTCTTAAGGGAAAGCTGAAGAGCTGCTTTGGGCACCAGTTGTAACACTGGAGGCAGTGTGTGTGTGATATGTAAAGAGCAAGTGCATCCCGCTGTCTTTAGCCAAGCATAGCTTCTATTTTTATCTATAGTAGCACTCACTGATATGCTGAATAGACTTCAAAAAGCCCTCAAAGTGTCTGTTCTGATCCTCTGATGCAGCTCTCTGGGAAGGATTCTGAATAGTCAAAACAGTTCAGGTATAATCAATATACCAACCAGAAATCTATTCTGTTGAGTTTGCAGCAGCAAGCTCAGCCCACCCCCCAGTCCCTGATGAAAAATGCCAATAAACTTGCTGGTAGGTGCCATAATATTCTGAGGGTTTTTGTATGTAAAATGCAGGAATTTGTAGAAATGTGCTAAATGTGTAGGTGCTTCTGTATGTACTGTAAAATGAAATTACTATCTCTTGGCTTGGTTTGAAGGTACAACTATCACAGTGATGGGAAGAATGATGACAAACAAGAAAAAGAACTCGAAAAAATCAATACAGAACTTCTGAAAAAGTTAAATGAGCTGGAGTCAGATCTCACCTTTTCTTTGGGTAACTGCACTATTTAAAGAACTTCTGCTCAAGCTAGTAGTCATTCTCCTAGCTGTGCTAGAATGATTTGATAGGTCATTATAATGCAGAATGAGCTGCTGCCCATGTGATTATTGCAAGAGGAACACCTGTAAGTGTTCCCTCCTTCCCCGTGTTTCAGTTCAGGAGTGCTCACCAGTGAGCTGTTCTCAGAAATCCTTGTGAAAACTGATGTGTGGGCAACTAGACCAAGAAGGGTTTTCTTGCCAGAAAGAATAAAAGCTGCAGCATTCCTGTGTGTAAGCTGAGCCTTCTCAAGTAGTGCTGCATCTAGTGGAAAGCAGATTTCATTCCAAGCCCACTGGCACTGATGGCTTCACTGCTCTCTGTGGCTTGATTAAAAACCTTAGATGACTTTTGTGATAATTAGCAACACTTTCACATTTACACAGTGCCACATCATAGCTGAAAGTATTAATTTGCTTATTCAGAACTCTGATCTTTTTCTAATTAGTTGTCAAAAATTAAGTGCCTTGTGGTTGTGGAACCAAGTAATCTTGTAAATGGCAGAAAGTTTAGGAGTTTAAAGCATATTCAACACTGGTATTTATAACACAACTTATTAACTGTATAAAACATCCACTGTTTTTCTTGCTCAGGTTATGTTTTCTGTCTTTGAAAACCCCAAGGGCTGAACTTTCTTGGCCTGCATAATTTGTACCCACACAGATCCTGCCCTTAGGTACTGGAGAGGGGGTGTGTACTGGGATTTCCAGATTCCCAAGCAAGAGTGCTGCAGCCCTTGCAGGATTGCAGGTTTGTTCAGCACAAAGACCTGACTCTCCCTGTGCCCCCAGGTCCAGAATTCGGAGGGCAGAAGAACTGTGTTTACATTGGCATGGTCACAGAGGATCTGGATGTGTCAGAGCTGGTTGAAACTATTGCAGCAACAGGCAGAGAAATTGAAGAAAATTCAAGAGTATGTATTAATAACTCACAAAATATTGAAGCGCCTTTTTTTCTCCCCTTTCATATTGGCTTCAGGACATGGTTTTGTTCATTGTGAAAGTAAAAGTTGTGCTTGCCCACAAGAGTTTTAATTATCGTGGAAGGAATAATCTGTGTCTGTACATGGAGAATTATGATATTGTGAGAATGTCTGGATTTGTGTTTATGGTCCTGTGTGCAGTAGTTCTAATGAAAACCTTCAGTAGTACTGAAATAGCCTCATTTTATCATTCAGGTTTTAAGCTGTCAAAAAACAAAAGTGAAGGTGCAGGTTGATTGTGAGCTGGTATTTCTCTTCACTGCTAGATATGATGGGATTGAGATTCTTTATATATCAGCTTTAAGATAAGATTATGCTCTAAAATGTGTGAAAAACTCTAAATTGGTGTCTTAAACCCAGAAATTAGAAGTTACCTATTGAAGCAATAAAGCTGATGATGCAACTTCTATTTGTCAAAGCATTTACCTGAATGGAGTTCTCCAAATGTTCTCTAAAATAGAATTCCTAACTGACCTGTATTACATCTGTCCCTTCATTCTGCTAGTGTTGGGCATTTAATTTTCTCACCTCAAAAATAAATAGAATTTCAGAAATCCTTTGCCTATTTCTGCTCACGGGAATATGTTGATTATATCAATTAATTTTTTTCTAGTAGTGAATTCCTGCCCACATTTGACTCCCTGTGTTGCTTGGAGGGTGACATGAGGAATATTTTGTGTGTAGAGCACCTTCAGTTTTTTAACTGCTGTAGTGACAATCTGGAACTGAACGGGCCCCTCGAATTCTGAAGGCTCCAAGGGGGAACAGAGTAGTGGAAGGGTTCAGTTCTTGGGACCAGCTGCAGTAAATCTGTGGATCTTCACCATTTGATCCAAAGCTGGTAAATAGAACTCACTTGTGAATGCCCCTTGCTCTGCTCAGATGAGGAGAGTTGGTACAAGAAGGAGGATTTTACAGAAACCCACATCAGTCTAGCTTGCCCTCAGAAATGCAGTAAAGGCACCAAAAGGCAGGACCAAAGCTGAAGATGACTGAGCCAGAAACGTGCTGGTTCTTCCTGGTACTCTGAATTCCACCCCTCTGCCCTGCCCCCTGTAGCCAGGGAGTACCAGGGGTCTTGAGCTGCCGTGGGGGTCAGTTCCTGGCTGGTCTCTCCCTGAGGGAAAAGGAGCAGCTTCCTCTTTGTCCTTTTATTTGCTGACAGTAACACAAGTTTTTGGCATTTTGGAGGAAGTGCCTGTCCTTGTGCAATGTTAAAGCCAACATTAATATATGGAAATTGGCATTTGTCTTGCATAAACAAAATGTAGCTTCTTGGGTTTGTTCATTCCTTGCCCCTGCAGCTGTCCCAGTAAACTGCCTGTCCTTTGCAGTACAAAACACTGCTGGTGCTGGCCTGGGCTGCCACAGGGATCAGTGGCAGTTATTTATGAGAGCAGGAAAACAATGTGAACCTATAGGCTGACACATAACTTGTTTCTGTGAGGCTGATTTAAGTCCTGGGTGTTTCTAGGAATTAAAATGTAGTCTTATAAACATAAACATTCTTCCCAGACATTCATCTGAGGAACGTTTATATGCTAAGCAGGTTTTCAAAGAATTTGGGTCACAGGCTCATTTCTAAGTGTAGAAAAAAAAAAGTCCCGTTCCTGTTTCAAATTACATTATTTCCTCTGGGTTTATGTGTTAGAAAATCCTGCAGTCAGCATGTACATTCTTTAATTTACAGTCATAATGAAATAGAGATTGTCACATACTGTCGTAAATTGGAAAAATGTGACTACCCTGTCTCCATGCTGAAAACCTGAACTAAAAAGACAATTGCAAATCCAAATAATACATATCCTTATTTCTGGGTTTTATTAGCTGTTGGAAAACATGACTGAAGTTGTTAGAAAAGGGATACAGGAAGCCCAGCTTCAGCTTCAGAAAGCAAATGAAGAACGACTGCTGGAAGAGGTGAGGCCACAAACATCAGTCCTGTGGTACCTTGAGGTAACTCATCCCTCTGGGGGCTCTTCTCACCACTGTTGGGTTGTGCTTTGCAGGGGCTGCTGCGCCAGATCCCAGTGGTGGGCTCTGTGCTGAACTGGTTTTCTCCCTTCCAAGCCTCGCCCAAGGGAAGGACGTTCAATTTGACAGCAGGTAGGGCTTGGGCACCTGCAGCTGTGTCATGCTGGCACTGTTCAGTTCTGTACTGAACCTGCAGCACATGTTCCTGTGCTGGTTTGATCATGAGTGACATAATCCACTCTCAGCATGTACAGGAACATGCTTTGCACTATTTCTGTAACACCCGGTAAGAATCTTCATACAGTTTACATTTTGTTCTTGCGTGTTGAACTGTGTTAAAAAAAAAGCCATTATAGACACTGGCATTTATTAATAGAGGAATCATTCTTGTGACCTCTGGTTACATATCCTGGAGGAGTTTGAGGGGGTAAATATGTGAGCTGGGGGTAGCTTGGCCTTAGCACATTGCTTCTCACGTGAGTGCACGTGCATCCTCTCCTGTGCTTCCAGGGCACTCATGTTCCACTGTGCCCCTGAACAGGGTGTCTGCCTGGAATCCTGGTTTGGGATGGCACCTGGCTGTTGCCATCCTGACAAGTGCTGGTGTGTGTGCTAAACTGCATGTCCAGCAATTGGAGGACAGGTCAAAGCCAGCTGGGGTCTGGCATCAACTGGGCTGTGTGGGACAGTAGTAAATGCTATGGTGCAATGTGAGAGACTATATTTTACTCAGATTTGTAATTTGTGTCTGCAGATGTAGAAAGAGCTGCCTGTAAGCTTTTACATCAGTGAGACCAATGTACCAACATAATACTTCCTGAAATTATAAATTTTCATTGTAAAAATACTGTGGCAGTCATAGAAATGAATATTCTTGGGCTCAGCAGATATCTGTCACACCCAGGACAGTAGTCCACTGTCTGTGTGTCTGTACCCTGCAGGGACAGCTTCCTGCTGTGCTCAGGGCCTTTGTGAGTGTGGATGCACCAAGTGGCAGGTTCTTAGAGCAGAGAACAGCCCATTCCCTGCATGGCTGGATAGATGCCATATGCCCAGGGCAGGAAGGAAATGGGACTACAGAGTGTAGCAGTGTCATGAAATAAGTGTGAGGGGAAAGGATTCAATCAGAAATGCATCACCCCATGTGGCAGTTTGAACTCAAATTCTGCCCATTTCAGAAGTTTTAGTCAACTTATTTTATCTTTAACCTGTAGGCTCTCTAGAATCCACAGAATCTATGTATGTATCAAAGGCCCAAGGAACAGGCAGCACTCCACCACCAACTCCCACTTCCAGCCTTGCAAAGCAAAGACTTCCTGGTAAGTTTCTGTGTCTGAGTTTAATTTCTAAAACTTCCCTGACACAGGAAGATCCACATGATCTTCCACCTTTTGTAACATCTGGAACTAGAGCTCATCTTCTACCACCTTAAAAACCTTAATGTACACATGGCACAGAACACTGCCCCAAGCTGTTTTCTCCCCATATATTCTTCCTGGGACTACAGGAAGTTGTCCCATTAACTGACAACTGCCCATGAAGTCGGGAATCTTCCTGTGGAGTATTATGAGGTTATTGAGCTTTAAAAATGAACAGGAAAACAAGCCAAAAGTGTTCTTTGAAAGAAAAGCATAACAACACGTACTCATGTACATTTTGTAGTCTAAGCCATTCTGAGGTAAAGATCTGTTAAATCTATGACACTCTCTGCATAGTTGTATTACTAAGTAATGCTGATTTGCCTGGCAGGAAACCCACATTTAACTCACCTTTTGGGCTGGTGGCTTCCAGCCTATAACTTTCAGTGCAGTTGTTTAACCCGGTATGATTTCAGTTTGTAAGCAGGCAGCTTGGCTTCAGCTCACTTTTCTCTGTCTCTGCCTACACAGCATACAGTAAAGGTGCTATTACTTTGCAGACCTTTCTGGGTCTATGTTCAGGGTCCAAAGTAGCACACAAACAAAACCTACTTTTATATTGTTGCAAAATTCCAATACTTCCTTTGGAACTTGTGGACACCACTGTTTGTATTTGCTGCCTTCACATGTACTAATGCTTCCATCACTTCACAGGTCAGAAAGCTTTCAAAAGGTCTCTGAGAAGCTCTGATGGGTTCAGTGAGACCAGTTCCATCAGCCACTGTGACGACCTGGACAAGCTGGACCAGAGACCCCCACATCTCTCCCCTGGCCAACAACAAGGACCTTTGGAGATGGAAGGAGCAGAGGAGCAGAAGGAGATGGCACAGGTAAAGACAGACACTGAGGACATTCACAGTGACAAATCACCACCAGACTGCACCAAGGTAGAGGATCAAGCAAGTCAAAGATAAAATCCAGAGTGGATTTCAGACTGTGCCAAGGAGCCCCCTGCCCAGGGAGGCAGGGTAGTAATGATGCATTGAAAACATGAACAGTGCCACACACAGTACAGTAATAACTACTGTAATTTATTAACTGAGATTTTGCACAAATATACATTCCCTCCCCTGGGACAGAGATTTGTCTTATTGTACACTTGTTACAGTTGCTTTAATCCTCTCCATGTTAGTGTCACCAAAGCTGTAGTGAAATTTATTAAGTGCTCATGAACATTTGTTGGCAGTTATCCTTTCTGCAGGAATCCCCGCATGACAAGTTGCTAACTAACCACTCAGCCATGCACACAATGAAAAATACAGTTGCACCCAATAATTATAAAATTATCTTAGTTACTATACTTTATAAAAAACAACTGCCAGTTGTTCACCTTTTTAGTATTTAAAATTCAGTTTAGGCTGTCCTGCAAAACACCTCCTGAAGTCACCCTAGTTCTGTGTTGCTTCTTTTCTGTTACCTTACCCACACTCTGCCCATGAGCTGTGTGGGGTGGTGGGCACTGGGGAAGGACAGAGATCACTGAGGAGCACTGGGCCATCACCCCCTTGTTCCTGCTCTTGTGCCACTTCACCCCCTAGCCACGGCCCTGGGTGAGTTAGTGAATTTTCAGCCTTCTAGAAAGCAATAGTGCCTCTGCATGCCTGGCCAGCTTCCTACTCCTGTCCTGGGAAGGAGCACAAGGCACCGTTACTTTCCTTTGCACGGCATTTACACACCAAATACTGAACATGTTCATGCAGTGTAACTGGAGTTCTTTCTGTTGTGTATTTCTAAAGATAGCTGTAGTAAAGCTTGAAAAACCAATACAATTTGTGATGGTTTCGACACTTATTTTTTGAATAACAGCAACTTACCTATGGTAGGAATTCAAGAGAAATTATTTAGGTTATTTACATACAGCACAACTTCAGAGTGTCTGGGATTACTTAATGCACAAGCAAAGCTTTGAATAAATCAAAGTCCAATGCGTAAAAGTGTTTTCCCCCAAATCATCTTACTCACTTCACTGCAAATTTTCAGAGCCTTTTGTGAAAAAGCCATCTTTGGCAACACTTGCTTTCCCCAAGTAACCTGATGATACAAACCCTCCCCTCCCTCTAGAACTGGATACAAGTACTGCAGTTTGCTCCATTTGGGTTTTTTCCTCCCTCCCTTTTCCCCTCCACAGGTATCCCTTAATACCATGATGACAGTAGTGGTAGTGGGACTTACTTTGTAAAATTTGAGGGTTTTGAATTGTACTGGCACCTGATTTGACTCAGCTTCTGAAGCCTGCAGTGCTGGGATGCCATGAACAAGTTAATTTTGTTTGGGTAATTTTGGGGTAATTTATGTAAATCAGTGCAATTTTTCTAAAGTGCAAAAGCAATTAAGTTGACTAGTCTTCCTCCTTGGTTTCTTTAGTGCAATGAAGTATGTTAATAACAGTAATTTGTTGGGGATAAAAGTTATGCCCACAAAGATTAATTTTTAATGTTTTTATATTTGGAAATGTTAAATCGGTAGTTTTGTTGGAATGAGCTTCATTCTTTAAATACTTACCTGAATGTTTCAATAAAGATTCTTCAAATTATTGCTCTGGAATTAAGTTATTGTTGAAGGCCACTTCCCTCTTTCTTTTCCTGTGTGTGCAAAATCATTTAATGAAGTGCACACCAGTGCAGTGACTCACCTTGTCAGTCTCCAGCATTGCCACCTCTCTACCTGTGCCCATCAAATTACTGCACTGGAGCAACAGAACCTAAACAAAGCCAAATTCTTACTTTAAAGATACCCTGACTTCTACATAAGTAATGCAGAAAAAGCAAGTTACTTCTATCAAAATATTTTATTTTGAAAAGCACGGGAACAATGGTATTTGTGACCAGCAATATGCTATTTGCAACAAATTACTCACTCTTCTTGCAAGATTGTATTTCTCTAAAGCAGTTGTGGGGGTCGGTTCCAGGTTAGATTTTGTCAGAACAAACCTGTTCCCACAGCCCTTCTTCATTTTTTTTGTAGATGCGAGGTTTCCTGTCAGGGAACAGCGACTGAGATGGAAATGGATGTTCTTTTAGAAATGTTAATGTAGCTCTAATGTGGGAAACAAAGTGGGGGGGCTCAGCCAGGGGCGATGTGGAAAGATTCTGAAAAAGAAGATGGGAGCAAGAGCTGCTTGACATTCAGGATACAATTTCTCATTATTCCTGTCTCTCTAGAAGGTTATTCCCCACCCTCCCAGGGACAGCAATGTGGTGGGGAAAGTTTTGACAGACTACAGTACCCCTCTCTCTACTCAGCTAGAAGGCAAAAAAACCCAAAAAAACCAAAAACATTTAGTTTCAAGTACCTGTAAAATCTGTGCATCATCTTGTTCCAACCAGAAATCCACGTGTGGGAAAGGCCCCCAGAAGTAAGGGCCAATCCGGAGTTGTTCAGTCTTTGCATCGTAGATGTTGGTGAGCTGTAAGAACACAGGGAGGCTGTGGAGGCAGCCAGGGCTCCCCCAGCCAGGGAGGGTTCCCCTCAGTCTGGCCTGGCCCAGCTCAGCCCTGCTTCCCTCCAACTCCAACATCCCCAGCTACTCTGACAGACACCGTGTGAAATGCTAACAACAAACACAGAACCCAGAGAGCTACCAAAGGGCATTTTCCTCAAACTTTGGATGTTTCATTGCCTCTAACTGGTCTCCCCTTCCCATTTTCCCTGTTCCTTTTACTCACTGGTGCTCCTGTTAAAACACGGGCTGAACGCAGATCCTCATCTGGCCCTTTTTCTGGGAAGGTTGCAGGGAAAATCTCTGCTGTTTTAACATTCACAGCTAGTAGGAAATAGAGATTAAATATAGTAATAATTAATTGTTTCAAGGCACTTATTTTACAATGACCACGTTCCCAACAAAACTGTCTTGCAGAGCTGCAGAACCCATCACATATTTGTATTTCTCAGACCCCAAGCATGCGACAACACATTTCTACTTCATTTCCTTTGGCAGCATTTCAATATTCCAGAGATGAGTGAACTAGTTAGAAAAAACACTGAGTAATCAAAGAGAAGAAGATTAAATTCTAAGCATAAATTTAGTGCAGTAGCTTGAGGCTGAAGTGCAAGTTAAAGGAAAAAAATCTGTTTGCATTTGTACACAGCCTCTTCCATGTGTGCATCTTCCCAGCTGTGGCACCACAAGAAAAGCCTCTGACAGCAGTGTGCAACTTTTAGGGTGGACTTTCCTCAGTCATTAAAAGCAGCCCATTTAATACTGGAATCTGAAAAGCAGTCCAGTTACAAAAAGAAAATTCAATTCTAATTTAACTAACTCACCTATTCCATAAATGATTGGAAAGTGAATATCCTGTTCTTCTCTATCATTTAGTTCTGTAATGGAGAAAAAGAAGTCAAACTTGTAGGGCTTCGGATTCTAGTCTGAGCAGCATTTATTTAATTATATGTTATTGGAGAGCAAGAGACCTGGTGTTGCATAAGACAGAAATAACCAAGGAAGCCTTAAAGTAATATGGAAAAGAAGGCAGAGGTCAGTAACAACACGTGTGGGACTTGGAGCTAACAGAACGTCCAGCTCCAGCTTCTGCATGGACAATTTATAGGGAAAAAACCACAATGCAGAACCACCATGATGCCAAGATTCAAAGATGTGAGTCACCAACACCTCTGACATGGAAAGAGAATGGAAATGTGACCTCAACATCATATAAAGAAAAGGAACTTCCTCCTCCACATGCTGTCACACACTATGAACTAACTGAAGTTTATGAATTCACTGGACCCTGCAGGGAGGCAGGTCCAGCAGCCCAGCAGAGCAAAGATCTGTAAGTACCCTTCTCAACTGTAAGATATCCACAGGTACAGAGCTGTTCCTTGGGAAAAACGTGCCAAAATAACCTGGCCATGATTATGAGTTGGTTGCAGTGCAGCAGCACTTGGTAAGGAGCAAATCCCCCCGCATTGGCTCTCTGACATCACCACACACAAACCCCAGCAGTAAAACTGAAAATTACACATTGGTATGGAGGACTTGTGCTGTTCTTTCTTACAGGACAGAGAAAAAGTCTGAGAAGCCCCCTGTCCTTTTATTTCAGGAAAGGTACTTCCAAAGCCAGGGGAACATTTTCTTACCTGTTACACAGAAAGTCACTAAATGAATATCCTCTGGCTGGAGGTCAAATGCTCCTGTGATGATAAGGACAGTAAAAGTGTCAGTGAGTGGTGGCAGGGCACTGCTATCTGGGGGCAAGGGACACACACCTAAATCCCTGCCCCAGGTAGGGCAACACCGCAAACAGGGTTCTGCACATTTGCTTCAAACTTACAGGAATTTACAGAGGGGGCTATTTGTAACAGCAAAAATCAGCTAAGAAAGTGCTCTGCCACTTACTCCTACTGACATTGGTTTAGCTCTGGCATCACATCTTAGCTCTGCTCTAGTCTGCTATACATTTAACACCTTATATTTAAACGTTTTTTTCCTAAAATGATACATATATAGTGAATAAACCCAGTCTTACATTAACTGTAAATTAGTTCTGCCTTTCACCATCCCAAACACCAGAAAAAACCCTCTTTTTTTTTTTAAGTTCTGATAGCAATACAGCATTATTGATTCAAATTGTACCTTGATGCATGAAAATCAGAAGGTTAAAGTAAGTTAACCAAAATATTTTGTTCTGCACAGAACTCCCTCTCACATGACACATACCACACATCAGGTGTCATAGCCACAAGGCTGCAGCCCAGGGCCTTTGGTTTGCCTTTTTTGTTTACCCCCTTGAACATCTCCCTCCAATCTTGACACCTGCCCCATTCCTGCCCCCTCCCCATTCCAGTGGGGCAGAGGCCTCTTCAGAAGTGAGAAAGTGCTCAGCACAAGCCAGAGCACTCCCAGCTAAGCAGGTACTTTACACTTCCAATTGTTAGTAAAGCACTGCCATCACTCCTCTGGACTATGGATTTTATAAACAGACCTGACATTTTTCATTAGACAATTCCAAACAATAATTTTTACCTCTTCACATTGAGATATGAACTGAATGGTAACCAATGAATCATCCACAGGTACAGATTTGGAAAGTGACAACACTTGCCCAAGATCCCACAGAAGGTGAGCAGGAATCAAAGGCCACCTGAACTGCACACAACTCTCCACAGCCGAGAATGGGCCAGGGAGAAGTGACAGGATCAGACCCTGTGGCCCAGGCACTGAGCATGGGCAAGTCCCAACAGTCCAGCCCCTCTCCAAATCAAGTTCTCAAGCAGAGAAAAAGACCCTTCAAAGTGAATCCACATTTCTTTCCAGTAAATGACTGGGGACTCAGACTATAAACAAACTCTACCCAAATCCAGCCAGAACTCTTTTTTTTTTTTTTGGACATGAGAGTGGAAAAAACGTGAACTTACTAAGAAGCTGATTAGTAAGTTTTTGTGATAACTGCCTATCATCATTGAAACCTCCAACTAGGTGCACTTCCAGCCTAACAGAGATGGAATAACAGGAAACAGCAATTAAAAAGACATCTCAAAATGAATAGCTTTACAAAATAATCCCCAGCCCAAATTGCAAAGCAATCATTAGAGAAGCCTCACTTATTACAATCACATGCACCAAGCTGGTTTGCATTACACAGCAGGTTATGATAATTGCATTCTGAAAACTTCAGGGATCACCCAGGAAATGGCATAGGAACAAGCTTGAAGAGGCATTAAATACATGCAATTCTCTTCCAGGGGCATCTCTGGCACCTCTGGTTTGGACTGAACTTTGTAATCATCTTTCAGTTAATTAAACTTGAAGATTTTTGTTCCCATGATCTCCTCACAACTATTCTGGACCATGCAGCAGGGTTCTTCTCTAAGCAGTGTCTATGTAAAGTCCTTACAAATCATGAATCAAAGTTCATGAGCTAGCTTTTGTTCTTACCAAACCACAGGGGCAAAAACCTCCACATTCAGAAAGAAGTTTTTCTGCTAAATTCTGTTTCAGAGCTTTTTACACACTGTCTTGTCCTCCACACAATTTATTTTTAATGTGGACACAAAATTCCCTGATGGATTGTCAGATTCTGAAAAGAATTTTCAAACACTCTGAAGGGAAAAATGTAATATAAACCAAAAGACCAGTTATATGGAAAATTTTGCAAATCTGGAACAAAAGTTAAATGGGAAATAGTAAACACAAACCTCATTTTACAGAGACACTCTTCAGAACAGAACCATGCTTTAAACGACTGCTAAAGGTACCCCCAAAATCATCAAGGAAGTCATTTCCACTTGGCATGCGGCTGCTGATCAAGAGGTATTTCCTGCACAGTTCCCTTGTGTGAACCCCACAGAATCACCTCTCAACTGCCCCCTGTACGAGCTGCAGTAACCTTTGAGAGAAGCAGAACACAGGAAAGCAGCAGAGCTGACCTGCCACAGCCTGAGGAGTTAGAGAAGGACTTCACAGAGCTCATGATGAGCGACACCTCGGCCTCGGTGTCGGAGCCGTCGCAGTGTGTCAGGCACGTGGCTCCACTGCCTGGGGAAGGCACAACAGGGACTCAGGGACAGAGGCACCAGCAGTGACATCCCCACTGCTGCAGGGGAGAGCTGCTCCCCCACTGCCTCACCCCCTCAGCACAGCGGCCTCCAGCACGGCATGTGATTCGGGCTGAGGCAACACCTCTGCATGGGCCATTGTAAAATCAGCATGGCTCCTGGGAGGGGTACAAGCGCCTCTGAACAGGACCAGTGTCTCTAATGTCAGAAATCCAGGCATGCAGTGAGGATCTTTCCACGGATTCCACCTCTGCAATGTCCAAACCCCGCCCTGCCAGACTGCTGGACACAGCCCAGGGCTGCAATGCCACAGCTGCAGAGCAAGTTACAATGTGCTCAGGGAGCAACCAACACACCAACACTCTGAACGAGTCTGCAGTTACATATTATGTGACTTTTGGGAATTCAGGTTTATACTAATGTAACTGCAGTCTATTTTATTAATGCCACATAAACCAGTACTAATTCCTTATTTCAGGAAACAGGCTTTGCTCTGAACATCCTCTAGAGATACCTGTGTGTCGGAGCACAACTATGTGGCAGGTAGTGGCATCATCTGATCCAAGAATGGAAACAGAACCTGTTTTAAAGGAGGAAAACACTGTAAGAACTCAGCTCTCACAATCACTGCTTCAGTAAAAATGTTCATGTTCCTACACACCATCTTTGGGGGTAGTCACTGCAAACTCTCTCTGCTGGACATAGAGAAGGCCTTTGGGTTCCACGATCTGAGCAGGCTGACTTCTCAGAAGTTTTGCCTTTTCCTAAAGATAAATGATAACAGATACTACAAATGGCTGAATTCTCAGGTGTACCCATTACTTCACAGAAACATCACCTCTAAAAGCGAAGGGACTCAGGTCAGAGAGAAACACATGTGCTTTGTATTACAGGGTATTCTGAATTTTGAAAGTTTTTTGCTTTCCCAACACTGATCAAGTTATGAGTTAAATCCCATCATTCTAGAGAGACACAAAACACCTTTCCCTTGTTACATGGACCATAAAATGGAGGCACAATAAAAACCATTTGGACTGGGCAAAGATTACATTAGATAATACCGGAACTGATCTTGGAAACATGAAATTCAGAAGTTTCAGTCTTCTACTGCCATAACCCAGAATATTTATTTTTCACTTATCAAAATACTATCGTTTATTAGCTTGACTGGTGTGTGGAAAACCTGAATTCCTGGGCTATGACTACCGCAGTGCTTCATCACAGACTTGCTAGGGACAAAATGAATTTCCATTCCGGGCTCAAAAAACCACTTCACAGCTTTATCAAATTTGCCCTGGTTTTCTGCATAATCTCAGGATCTGTAAAAAACACCTTCTGATGCGAAACAGCTCCCCAAGCAGCCCTGCTCACATTCCTGGCTCGTACTCCGCCGTTAAGATAATAACATTTATACCCTGGAAGCAAGGTCAGCACCTTCCCCACAGTGCTCATCTTGACTTTTTATCAGCTTTTGTCATTTCACGCAGAAAGGGCCCGCCCGACCCCGCCGGGGCACCCCCACCCCTGGCCGCACCGTCACCGCTGAGCCCCTCCGCCGACACCGGTTGATTTATTTTCCATCANGCGGCTGACGGAAACGCGCCCGGGCCGCCTGAGGATTTCAGCGCGGTAACCTTGCAGAGATCGCCCCGCCTCCCGCCGCTGCGGGGCATCCGTAAGTTGTGGTATGAAATAGTAACAGTCGTAAAGCCACAAATTTACAAATCACTGGATTATTAAGGTTGGGGAACACCGCTGAGATCACCGAATCCAAGCACTATCCGAACACCGCTATGTTCACTGTGCCACGGCACTGAGTACTGCGTCCAGCCTTTCATTTACTGCCTCCAGGGACGGCGACTCCACCATCCACCTGGACTAATGTCTAATCACCCTTTCTGTGCAGAAATCATTCCCAGTGTCCAACATAAACCTCCTCTGGCACAGTTTAAGGTTACGTCCCCTTGTCCCATCACTGGGTGCCTGGGAGAAGAGGNACGCGCGGGGTCGGGGCCGCTGCAACCCAAGGCCGCCCCTCCCCGCCGCCTGGCCGCGACCGCGGCTCCTCTCTCCCGCGGGGGGCCGGCAGAGCGGGCCTCGCCGGGCCCTTCCCGCTTCCCTCACCTCCAGGTGCGGGTGGGCGCGGATCATGTCTCCCGTGGGCCGGTTCAGGTCGACCCGCGCCCCCTTAACCAGCAGCGGCATCTCGGCGAGCCAGGCCGCACCGGGCCGGTTCCGCGTTCCCTCGGCAGGCCGGGCCGCACCGGGCCGGTTCNCATCACTATCTTCTGCCCCAGCAACCAAAGGTGGATTTTCAGACAATCCCAAAGACAACAGTTTTTCCTTAAAGACCAGCTTTTTTTCCTCCAGTTGTCTGTGAAAGACACTAAGAGAAATAACCATGGTAGTAGCAGCAGGGTTAATTCACCCTGCAGGAAATGTGGACAGCCAGGCACCCAGACTGCCCACAGCCGAGACAGGAAATGCCCAGGACCCCAGCTCAGCCTTTCCACCCATCTTCACAGAAGTAAACTGTCCCTGGAAATGTTCCAGGCCAGGCTGGTCTAGGCTCTGGGCAAACTGGTCTGGTGGAAGGTGACCCTGCCAGTGACAGGGTGGTTGGAACTAGGTGATCTTTAAGGTCTCTTCCAACCCAAGCCAATCTATGACTTTATGGTTCTATAGGAGAATAAATGCTTTCTTCAAGATACATTGCATTTCTCACGTGAGATGAAATTGCATCTCGGGATGAGCATTCCTCTCACAGCTGTTGGTATTTGCAAAGTCTCTTTAGCAAAACACCAGCACCTGCCAGCACACCTGCCTGCAATCACACTGAGCAAACCAGAGCAGTGACAGCAAAGGTTCCAGAAACACTTACACAAAACAGTGTAACTTCAGCACAGAGAGTTCAATCTCTGCACATTACACTTGTGAGGTTGTTTTTCTTTTTTTGCTTTTCATGAAATGTGGAAGCTCTTGAATCACATATCTGGTATTACAACTGGGAAAGTTTTACACACCCTCATTTTGGAAGTAATGTTTGAAAGGCATCTTTAAAAGGATGTTTTCCTTGCTGTTGATCCGATCTTCCACACAATGCAATTATTTCAGATGGAAATCTATTGTTTATTACTCAGGACTGACAATAAAGAGGACAACAATTAAAACCAAAACCTCTCCGTTTATACAAAGAACACTATGCACATTTCTGCAGTTTGTCAGAATGAACACCCCAACTTTGAGAAGTCAGACTACACAGAGGCCACCTCAGTTACATACAGAGATGTGGTTTTCTCAAGGATGTTAAGAATTGCACTGTTTGCATCAAACTTTATTGGTATCAAATAAAAACATCTTGAAAGCCTTCAAGTTCAGATTCTAAAGAATGTCAATTGGAGTTTAGTCTCAAATACATAAAATTTTCAAATAAATGTTACACGAATAGCATTTATTTTTTCCCCATTGTTTATATTCTTATTCAAACTCTAAAAGCCAGCAACCATGAAAAGAAGACAAGAAACATCTGTGGAGAAACTGTACACTGACTGACAGACACATGGACAACACAAGACCACTGACACCATCACGTCCTTTCCACAAGGGAAGATTTTTTTTTCCTATTTTCAGCATTCACATATAAACTTCAAATCTGGCAAATAAATACCTGTCTTGGAGTGCTTCACAAGCACCCCAAAGAAAACTATCTACAAATAATACATTCAGCTACTCCCTCATTTTCAACACTTCCAACAACCATCACTTTTACATGTCTAGGACTTTCCTAGCTGGGAAAGGTGTGTGTCAGCTACAGATTTAAGGAGGGATAATGCTTTCTGTCTGAGTACACTTCCCACTAGCAAGTGGCCTTCACCAAGTATGGTTCTACAGACAGCAAAAGATGAAGAGGTGTGTGGAAGAACCACTGCCAGACTGCATTCATGCCCTGCCTGTTGAGAGATTACACCATTACTTTGAAACTGGCTCAAGAAGAGTCATCAGAGTTGGAACACTGACAGTGAATTCTGGCCCCCACACAAATCTGCAAGAAGAAACACCAGAATTTCACTCCTGATATCCAAAACCTTGTAGAGAAACATTAGTAAACTAAGTTTTGAAGAGTCAGAAAAAACTATTAAAAAAAATTCTTCTAAGTCATAAAAACCATTTCAATGTGAAATTTGTAAAATATCACCCTATTTATTCTCTAAGCCTTCCTAGCAACATATAACTTTATTATAACATATCTGTAGAAATCTGATGACTAAGAAAAAGTAATTTTTCTTAAATATAGTTACTTAAAACATTTGCCAGTTTGGAAAGTTGAGCTCAGGTCTCTTTCCAGAGCAAAACATTGCACACAATTTTCAACCTTTTCCCTTCTGGTTGTCAGTGTCACAGTGGGAATGGCACGTAACAGTCTGCAGGGGAGCCAATGCTGCTCACAGGGCTCCGAGTGTTGGACTCATAAGAATTCGGTGTAATTTCAACTACACCGTCATTTTGAGGAGTTTCTCCTTTCAAAAAGTCATCGTCTTCATCTTCAGAAGTACCCTGCAAAAATTTAAAAGGATCAGTGAGAGCAGGAAGATACTGTCAAAACTTAATAGAGACCTGGATTTACACTGTGATTGTCACAATCAGTTGGAACGGTAAGAGAATTAGATGTACTCTGATTTTGAAATATGGGACCTAAATCACATCTACAGGGTAGATTTCCCAGTAACATCATCATATCAACTTTGTGAGCACATTCATAAAGCTTTCACATGGCTTCTGTGCTGCAAAAGAGGGAAAAGTGTTCTCAAGGCAAGAATGGATCAATTCCTAAAGCTTCCAAATTTCAGTCACAGTTTCCTTTAAATGTATAGTGTACTCTTATCTACTTAAAAAAATATTCTGCAATAAAAGCAGCTGATAGCTGAATTGTGTTTGGATCAGAGAAGGTTACCTTTTTAATGGGTTTCTTCAGATTCTCAAGATCTTCAGCACTCAGCTCTTCCCAGAACTGATACATAGGATCAATGGTCTTCTTTGATCTGAGAGAGGAAACAAAGCACAGAATGAGTTATTGTATTCATAGTAGAAGTACATTTTAATTTAAACCTTTGACAATCTAGTTAAAATGTGGAATATGAAAGGTACAAAGGATCAGGGAGGAAAGTGAATGACAGAAACACTGACAGTTTCCGACAGTTGCATTCATTATTTTCTAGAAAGCACAGAGGAGTTATTCACTTTTCAATTTTACCTTTTGAGTATGTAGGGGTCAAAGGGGAAGAAGCTGTCAAGGGGGTTGGTGCAGGTCTGCACAAGGTCCCCCCCCGTGCCACTCCGCACAACGGGGATGAACTGCCTGTTGTTCCTCTCAATAATTGTGTAGCAGAACACTAACTGGTATTTCCTTTTAAAAAGGGAATAAAGAAAAGATAAGCACTTCTAGCACACCCAAAGCAAGACTTTCAGATGGATGGTATGAAAACACAAAGTTATTTTTTAACAAATATCACTTCTATCTTCCATTTTCCAGCTGGTATTAGGAGTTTGCAAGATAATCACAAGGTAAAGAGTCTGTTCTCTTCCTCTAAGCTGCTATAAACTTTATTTCAAGTACAACCACACTGACTCCAATACACAGCAGTCCATTTCATAGAACTGCAGGATTCCATTGAAACCTAGGAATAAACTATCACAACTGGAATATGGGCAGTGTTACAATAATATTCAATACTGTGCCTAACAAAACCCTGTGCTGGTTTTAGATACACACAAAATCTGTACCAAGCTGAAACTGAAGTAAATGAGCAAGTACCTGGTAATGGCAGCAAACAAGTTGACAACAGAAGGGATACAAATCTTCAGGGGGTTTAGCTGACACATGACAATGCGCTCAAAATTTAAACTCTGCAGGTATGACAGACCTTCAAAATAAGAACGATTTGCAAACATAAATTAGATGTCATATAAACTGAACTTAGTTTCTAAGAATTTCCAGTGTGACATGCCTGCACTCTGCACACCACCATAGAAGCACATCCTGGGGCACTCACAGTTGAGGTCTGGCCCCAGTATGTGTACAAGCCACCTCATTTTATTTAGAGCACAACAACATAAACTTGCCATCAGATACTTGACTGTATTGACCACTATAAAACATAGCAGCAGTAGAACTTCTAATGAATCCTTTTAAACCTCATATACTCACCTTTCCTTAAATTTCCATCCAAAAGTTGTTTATGACGGAAAATAAGTGTATAGAACACTGCCTGACACGTAGAATAGAATGGCCCATGGAGAGCTACATCACAGTAGGCATTAGCTCCTGCATCCTGATTATCAATGTATTTATGCAACCAGTTCACCAGAAGATCCAAACATGCTTTTACTGTACTGTAATGCAGGGAGAAAAAAAGGGGAAGTGTAAAAATAACACTTGAAAAGGTGTAGAAAAGACGTTAAATATTCAAGAATCTCAGTGGTTATAAAAACATTAGTAATAAAATCTCTTTCTAAAAAAATTATTCTGTTACAAGCTTTCTCCTTTATCTCAGCATAAAATGAATCCATCAGCAGTGAACATCCCAATCAGTGAAAAGATGGGATGCCAGGAGAGATGAATCCATGAACACACAGTAAACAATCAGAATCCTTGGCTACAGGCAGTACAGAGCAATGTCTCCTATGTCCACCAGGTAATTCCAATACCCAACTCTCATGTTGAAGTCACCATACCCACTCTGAACAGCACAAAAATACAGAATGTATATATAAAAAGGAAGATATTTTAACTCTTCTCTATCAAAATACTAGAACAAATGATCTTCCTGTTCCAGAGCCTGCACAAAGTGCCTAACACTGGGTACTAAAAATATCAGATACACTGGGAATCCATGACTGTCTGAAGTCAGCACAACCTACCCATGCTCAGCACTTCTTGGCAAGTGAAGCCCTAAACAGCAAGTCATGAACCTCAGCAATCATCAGTCTGCATCCTGTATGTGCAAAACTTTCCTGGAAACTTCAAGACAATACTGAATCAGTATTGTTGAAAGGACAAACAAGACTCTTGATTCAGGCTTATTGACAGAGCAGTGGGAATAGAAGACCAATTCTCTACTTAAGCTCCACAGTAGCATGAATTGTTTGGTTCTGCTCATGTATGAAAACAACTTACACAATGGGAATAAATTTAGCTCTTGCCAAGAAGCTGCCAATATAACTCCCAGCAGTCTGTCTAATTACTGAAGGATTGTTTGGATCCTGCAGTTTCTTCCAAAGATGGTCTAAAAATGCTTCAGCCAACCCCTGAGAAAAAAGATACATAGAAATTGTGAGATGACACTGTTTAAGTAATAGATTCCTAATACTCAATTCCCATAATTTCCATAACCAAACCATTACAAAAATCTACCTATAACTGCAGTAAATAATCACTCCTACACATGACAGAAGATCACTCATTTCTGTGTCTTTTTCTATACTTAGTTGTAAAAGAAAGAACAACAGTTTGTTAAGAGAGATGAGAAAATGGAGGGGTGGGGGAACAACAAACAGCAGACACAGTTTACAAATCAAAGAGCTAACAGACAGCATCTTTGTGATAGTTTTGGGATGCTGAAGAAATCTGCATCCCATATCCTGGGTGAAAGAGTCCAACTGATTCTTGCCAAAGAGATCAGTTTTAACTAAGTTTGTTCCTTCACACTTGCTAAGATTCCATCTGTAAATGGTTTATGAACAACATGGGAAGAGCAACCATAAAGAAAAAGAAAAGAGTAAGAGAGAAGGAAAAGAAAGCAAAGATACTAATGAATCCTGATGTATTTGCTACCTTAGGAGTAGAATTACAGCAGAGAAAACTGTTTTGCAAAAAAAAACCAAAACAAGGATGCAGAAATGACATAGGAAACTGCATTTTAAAACCAGCTTTTACTCACCAATTTAAAGCTACAGATGTAGAACATGAAATACTGTACATGACATGAAGCATGGGTTGGTAATATGAGCTTGTCAAAAACAGAAACCAGATCCCGATACAAATCCTTCGTGTTGCTGATGTCAAGCTTTCCTACACAACAAAGAAACAGAACAAAATGAGCCATCTCGAGGTTTTTTCCCTCCCTCATGCTGCAGAAGTGGTATTTATATCTTTCTATGCCAGTAAGAAATATGTAAAGAAAAACTGCCAACCTGACTTCTCATTTTATCTGAGATCTTAAAACCCAGGTGTTCAATTGTACTGCTTTTTAAGGTGGCGTAAATGAAGAATCTCTCTGTGTGAGTGCACATATATATAAAGCTGCTAGACATACAAACTTTGCTAATGTGTTAACTAGAAGAGCAAGAAAAAAACCACAAAGAAATAAATCACCTGACTTATCTGGAGAAGATACAGCACAATGGTTTCTAAATATTGTTTTAAATATATAAATCTAAGGAGTTCAAGCCTTAATACATAACAGCGAAAGATATTTCTTTCTTCTTTTTTCTCCTGTAACAAAGACAATTGATTGAGTGTCTGGTTGTTTTGATCTACTTCCAGTCCTTGTGATGTTGAAAGGATCCATAATTCTAACACTCAAGTACAGCAAATTATAAAAACATTTATACCCTACTACAGTTTGGATACAGTATCATATTAATGGAATCAGAATGTCTCCAAGTAAAGACTAAACCTCTAAAGACCTAACTGTATCTCTCCCAGTACCTGGGCAGAGCTAGGAATGTGAACTACAGCCTGCTAATGGCAGAATTCTGCTCTATCTTGCAGTACAGAAAGCAAGAACTCCTCTTATGTGTTTCTTACTTGTTAGCAAAACAACAAATTTGGTTATAGATCAAGTGTTCTCACCATCCACATGGCAAACATCTTTAATGTAGGAAAACAGGATGGTCATCAGGATGTCCAGGCGCTCTGCAAGTGGATGGGCCATTCTCTCAATACTGGGAGAGACAGCTTTGCTTCCTTTTCTGTCTTCATCTTCCTCCTGGTAGATAAAATGGCACATGCAGCTTTTAAATACACAAATCACAGAGACAGCAATTACAGGAAAAGTGAAACTACATTAGTCTTTCAGCAATATGCTAAAGTTTCTTTTTTTTTTTTAACAAAGCAGTATCTCATTATACAGTATAAGCAAATTTTTGCACACTAAGCCAAGTACCACGAATTCTTTAACTAGCTTTATTGCACAGCTGCTTGTGTTTTTACATAATGAAACTGATTTGCTGGCTGTAACATTAGGTATTTACATGAATAAAGTCAATACCTGAGAACACATTAATCATCTGTCAGCTGTTCAGGTTTCAAGAGCAGTGTGCAGTGCAGTAACAACAAAGTAATAATGAATTTCTACACTTAGTTCATAGCCAACTCAGAAGTGATAATTTTACTAATAAAAAAAATATTAATAGAATAAGATAACCAACCATGTCAAAAAGTCCCTCCTCTGTAGATTTTTCCTCACTAGCAGAGTTATTAGCAGCTTCTTCAGCATCTTCAATATCTTGCTGTGGAGTGCTAACCTATAGTTGCAAACAAGAAACTATAAAACCATGACAATAATATGAAATTGGGTTTTTTATTATTTATATAAAAGACATGACAACATGAGTAAGTTCTTCACTAGATTTTGCCCTGGACTAAATAAACACTTTTAAAAAGGAATTATGTGCCATGCATAAAAGTATACTCTAAACTTTCTGAAAATTTACCTCCCCAGCATAAGCTCTCACCAGACTGTTACACAGTGAGGCAAAAAGCCACGATCATTTACAGTGCTTTTTTTGAGGACTCCTGCCATTTTTTAGGACTGTAATCCTTTTACTTCAAAGAGATGACACAACTAATCAACCACACAAAGGGAAGCACATTCTCTGCACTTTAGTGCCGATCACAAGACTGTTACTTGGGTTCTGGCAGAGATTCCAGGCAGGGTGTAATATTACACACCATACAGTTACCTTCAAGTGTGGGAACATCTTATCCTGGGGATGAAGTGTAAATTTGGCTGGGTTTATAGTCATGATCACAAGTGCATTTTTTGTCGAGTCTGAAACTGAAGCATATTTCATTTCCTACTCTGTGTATTTTGATGCCAACCTTCAATAAAAGATAACACAGAATAAACTTACATCCAACTTCAGTAGCTTTTCAATAATAAGCTCCAGAATCTGAAGCCTCAGAGTTGGAAGATACACAGTAACTCGCAGCAGGTTATGGACATAACATTCCTATAACGCAAAATTAATTGGTATCACTAATAGTGTTATCAGAAAGTCAAATTTATGCAAAGGACTTCTAGAAAACAAGTTTCTTAATTTGTTATCTAAAGACCCAGAAAGAGGTTTCAACAGACTGTGTTCAATCAAAAGTAAGTTAATGTATAAACTAAACATTAACTTTCAGTAGTTAAGCTGTGTCACCATTAACTACTTAATCTGCTATTTCCATGCGAATTTTCCCCACTACCTCTAGATTCTATAAGAAAAGTTATTCATTTTCATAGGAGTTTATGTCTATTTAGGAAAATGAAGCATATGCTTGGCTGTATCTAAAGCCAGCTATATATGCTTGAAATGAGACCTAATGAATCTTTATTTCAGAGTATTATACCAGCAGCAATTCCAAATTGCACAGCTATGCCTCTTCAGTCCTTCTGATTGTAAATCAAGCAGCTTACCAGACAAGTTTTGTGAGCATGCATGGGCTCACCCATGTGTACACAAATATGTACAAAAGACAACGCTGCAACTTTCATAAAGCAAAACTGTCAAGTCACTGCATAAAATCAGGTAAAGTGCCACATTTAAATACACCACAGTCTATTTGTGAATAAGCATTATAACACAACCTTTAATTACATGAGCACATATGATTTTTCGACAGGCCATCTTGCTCATGTTTTCACAGGCTTGGTCAGTACATAAAATGGATAGAGAAAGTTTAATGAGAAGGTATAAATTGGAACTATTTAACAAAAATGCATGGACCATATTTTATTACGCTTCATTTGAGCTTTGCTCTGAAAACAGCTATGCACTTCTTCACTTCTTCTTGTTCCTCACCAAGCTGCTAAGAAAATAAACCTCCTAACACCATGTAAGAGCTGTTATCCCCATTTTACACATGGGGAGCTGGTGCTTACAGTTATTTGGATTAAGACAACAACAACAAAAACATTAAAAAATTCCAAGATATATAAAGAACTTTGGGGATCTTTCAGCACTTGATGAGTTCAAAACAGCTTCAACTGAACTGCTGAAAGAGCAGGGCTTTGCCTTTCTGTAACATGAAGTGCCAACATATCAAGTTGGAACAAGTAAATAGAAAGATCAAACAGCCATAACCTGTCAAAGGTTTCCAGCTTGTTTTTCAGCACACAAACACTA
This sequence comes from Toxostoma redivivum, assembly GCA_013397375.1. NCBI lineage: Eukaryota > Metazoa > Chordata > Aves > Passeriformes > Mimidae > Toxostoma > Toxostoma redivivum. The sequence goes on from VXBI01009565.1 coordinate 547,911, forward strand.
TGTCAAAGCTGTAATGAACCAACTTAGGGCTTTCCTCTACTGGCAATTTGGATTTTGCCTGTAATGTCCATTGTCTCTTGTTTGCTTATCAAATCTCCTGCTCCTCTGACAAAGACTTTCCAGGTTTGATAACAAACGAGAAAGTCTCCTTATGACACAAACCTGAGACTCCTCATCAAGGAGCTCCATCGTGTGCATTGATTAAGAAAGTAATCCAGTGGAAAAAATATGTGGTATGTCATTAAAGATGCACAAGGAACTCAGAATGGTTGGACAGCCTCACACTGAACAGACACATAGTTATTATATATGTAATTATTATATATATAAAAATCTTCTTCTAAAATCTGCATTGACTGCCATCAAATCAGTTGTAATACTATACAGAACATTTATAAATTTGGAAAAACAGGTGAACAATCAACAAAAATAGTCACAGCTCTTACCAGAGTTCTTTCTGATTTATTAATGAAGGGGAAGAATTCCACAAGTATCGGCATGAGAAACTGTGGTGTCCTATAATTAATTAAAAACAAAAAATCAGACCTAAAAGTCATATGTTTGCAAATATTGAACTCCAGCACTCTAAAGATGTACTGGAATAAGCTTATTTCATAGGAACTTTATTTTAAGGTAAGAAATTGTAGAAAATGTGGTTTGGCAAGGATCACTGTACAGATAGTAAGTGGCAAACTTTAACAATGCACTTGCTAGAAGCCACTTCAAATACCACTATAGAATATAGAATACAGAAGCCACTATCTACACCACTTTTCCTACTTCCCATTTCTATTAATAGGATTTTCACCTGCTGATGCCTGACAGAAACTTTATAATGTTTGTATAAAGCATTTTACCAGTTAATGAATACTAGAAAAAATCACGCAATGAAATGAAGTATTATACTTCCAATTAAGAGAAAAAAACCCATCAGTTCAAAAGTTTTAAATCTACAAGGAAAGGGCACACAAACCCAAGGGATCCTATACTTACGAAGGAACATATCCTGCAACAGTTTGCAGTGCTCTGTGGCATGTATCAAAGTTTTCAGAAATGTCTAGATAAAGAAAAAAGAATTCTTATGCTCTTGCTTACAGAAAACTAAATCAGGAACCAGTAAAAACAGTTCATATCAACTACACAATGGAAAGATTCCCAAGGAAACTGCACTTGCCAAAATGTTCTTTTGGGGGGTGTACATCGAGGTAAATAAAATAGAAACCAAACAATTCCTAACTTTCCTTTGGCTTTGAAACAATCTAGGACTAGGAGTGTTTCCCTATGCATTCTATTCCTACAGATACTGCACCAACAGGAATAGTTTGAAAGTAGTAAAGAGTGGGTCAGCATACCATGGATTTGAGTACAAGAAAGTCTTTAACTCGGGAATTTAAGGATGTTTCTTGATGTTTGAACTCGGCTCAATTAATTTTGTAAAAAAGGAGCAACATGCACTGGATACTTTTTTAGTAAAGGCACTATAGTAGCATATATACACCTATATATCCTTTATACTCACTTTCATCATCATCATCAGAATCTGAAATATCCACATCATCTTCTCTGATGGTTATTCGAGCTAGCAAAAAACGAGAATATTATACCAAAACTGTATAAATCTTATAGGTAACAAATTCAACAGCAAACACACTGGACAACAGTCTCCACCAGGACTAAAGCACTTTCTTAAAGACTGTTTTATTTATAGAACCAGGAGTTCTTGAGAACATCTGACATGATCCTCACCTCAGCTTTTGATTTTTTTAGTAGTAAAAATATTATACAGTTCATTCATTTCCAAGGTATCTTCAGAACAGGATCTGTATTAGCAACTAGAATACGTATTCTAAAATCTAGGTACAGAAAACAATTAATATGAAAAAACCCAATAACCCAGTAATTAATTGTGTCGTGGACTGTATTTATACAGAATTTATCTATCCGAGGATTTTGATGAGCAAACAAAGAAGATTTAGAGAGAAGTCACTTACGGGGGACAAATTGTGACACAATCATCTGGAGGCACGGCCTGAGATGGACAGTTTGTGCTGACACAAGATTGCCAAGAAAGCCCAGATATTCTTCCACTACCTCTCGGCTCCTTCTCAACCATGGCAGTTTCTAAAAGTAAGCAAAGATCAAGATGTCAAAGAAGGATGTTTTGAGTACTAAACTCTTAATCTTCCCATGTAGCAAACAGATACTTACCAGCAAAATCTTGACCAGTTGTTCAAGCTCTTTGGTCAAATATGCAACAGAAGCTCGAAATTCATGCAGCCAATTAATAATCTGGGCATCCTTAAAATAAGCAGAAAAAATAGGTAACTATTTCAATAAACAGTACTACCTATTAGCAGAAAATAACAAAATCCTTAGAACTCAGAGATTAAGACTGTAAATAGAAATTGTTTTCACACGAACATGAAAGGAATTTATTTTCGTTTGTGTCCTCATCAATGAAAGTTCTTGAATGCAGAATACATTCATGCCAACTCCTAAACCAACAGCCTGCCATGAAGGCTCCAGTCAGACTGAGCAAGGAATGAAACCTCTCTCATGCAGAACATAAAAGAACTTAAAAGAAATGGTATTTCATCCTAATTTTCTTTTCTCTTTCGCTCTAGTTTAAGCAGAGGGACATTCAAGTCTCAAAACAGCAAATGTGGTGGGTACTCATAGCTATACAGAAAAATGAAACAATACTTCTGGGTATAACAACTAAATGCATATGTATGTTAGTGCCTAATGAAACCAGATTTAGTGAGAACAGGAGGTAAAATTCAATGCAACTTAAAGGCTATAAAAGTCAGAAACCACAGTCTGATCTACAGAAGTGTCTCTATCATCAAGCATCAGTGACCTAAAAAGATGGTATCTGGAACAAAGACAGACTCAAAGGGCAGAGCATAGTTGGTAAGCATGAGATGCCATTTATGAAGATCCTGCATATATGTATGTGTGTAAATAGCTATTTTTATTCCATTTAGAGTTTTAATTGTGATGGCTTCTGCAAAGGAAAAAAAGCTGTTAAATACAATTTAAATGTTCTAAGCAAAGGATTTGTGTAAGCACCAGAATTACTTGTTTGGTGATTACACTCAGACAGACAAACTCTAAATCATCAGACCCCCGACTATCAAAGTCTTACCTTTATGTCTGGATCTGACAGCTGATGTTTTAACAACTCAAAATCTGTGGTGTCACCCTAGCAGAGGAAACAAAAATAAATCAATTACTTTCTTTTTTTTTTCCTTTCAGTAAAAACTACCGGTTACATGAATGTATCCGAACAACCAACTATTGCTGAACACGTATATCAAGAACACAAGAGAGCCAGCTCGGGAAGGCTGAAGCAGCAGTAACAGGGTGCTGTCTCAGAAGCCAGTCGAGGCTGCTGGCTCATTTTCAGCTGCAGACACAGCTGGATCCCTGTGCACACTTTTTAGCATAACCCAGGCTTTACATTCACCCGGCCACTCAGGTTGACTCACGGGGGAAATCTTTTCACTCGCACATCAATACCGCCTGGCACAAGCCTACAACGCTCAGCCGCTTTCCATTTTTTTCCCTAAGCCTTCATGCACGGTCTTGTGTAAGGCGAAACGAGTCTTCTCACGGAATGACCCCAGGAACCAGCAGCCCGGACGCAGCGCAGGCCCCCGAGAAACCGCAGTCACCTTTTCGTACTTCAGCAGGATTTCGGTCAGGGCCCCCCCGAACCGCACCGTCTTCCTGGGCGGGGAGCTGATGAACTCGTCCGCTCCCAGCATGGTCACGGCTCCTGCGGGGA
>VXBI01009565.1:558299-591316 GCA_013397375.1 Toxostoma redivivum
GGGCGGGCGGGGGGGAGCGCGGCGCCGAGGCGGAGGCTGAAGCCGTGCACCAGCCGCCGCAGCAGCGTGTCCCCGCGGCCCTTGGGCGCCGACAGCCCCACGTCGTCCCGCAGCTCCTCGGGCGGCACTTCCAGGTTGCCCGCGTACCAGAACACCCACCAGACGAGGCTGAGGAAGATGCCGATGCCGCCCGCGTAGATGAGCAGGTCGGAGAAGAACACGTCGGCGAACACGCCGGCCAGCAGCACCGCCAGCCCCAGAGCGTCGAAGGCCAGCGCCAGCCAGAAGGCGGCCACGCAGCGGCCCAGCCCGCCCGGGGCCGCCATCGGGAGCGGCGCCACCGCCGCCTCGGGCCGCGCGCACCTGAGGGCAGGGCCGGGCCGAGCCCTCCCCGCCGCGGGCAGGTGCAGGACACGCCCCTGCACCTGAGGGGCGGCCAGGCCGCGCCCCCGCACACCTGAGGGCACGTCCGGGCTGCGCGCAGGAAGGCGGCACTCGCTGCCCTCACCGCCCCGCCGAGCCCCCAGACGGCCGCGGTGGGACTGAAGGCTGGTCTCCAGCGAGCAATGGCATTTGGGAGCTGAGGCCTGACTGAAGGCTGGTCTGCAGCGAGCAATGGCATTTGGGAGCTGAGGCCACTCTGAGTAGTGCTTGCTGCCGTTCCCGTGCGCGGTGAGCCGGAATGGCTCGGCCCATGGCCACGGCTCGGCCGCTCCAGCTGAGGCAGTGCCACCGCAGGCACCCTGGGAGGGAGGCACTTCAGAGAAGCAGTCCCCACATGAACATCCACTTCGTTGATCCCCACACTTGCAAGGGGAGGCAAGCTGGTCGCCGACAGCAGAAAATTGCAAGATAGTTTTAATGTGCATCTACAAATGCACATAGACTCCTTTAACTGGGCTTGAGGAGGCTTAAAAAGAGCAGCTGGGATACAAGTTCAGGTTGTCAAACAGGAAAAAAGTTGTCAATGCAGGATGTAAAATTCAGTAAGTAAAACAGTTATGTATAAGTCAAGGCACGTATTTTAGTTCACCCTTGGGCTAGTTAGTGACCTGATACATATCTTTTTACACTCTCAAGTCCTCAAGCACGAGAACTGTATTTAGATGTAGGATCTCCTGTGTCTGCTCTCACAAGGGCCTTATGTATAACACCTTATTTAATGATGTAAGCCAGTGTTCCAGTAACTAGAAATACCAAGCTAACAGCACCTTCCACAATTTAGTGGAAATAGTGTGCAAAGAATGATGCTGCTGAGGAAGACTGCTCCTCCAGTGACAGTGCTACTGTTTTACTGGGTTTACAACTTAATTCCTATTACAGCTTTTTTTTCACAAAATAGTTGAAAAGTTGCAAAAAGTTAGGGTTGCAAAAGGGTCAAAAAAAGTTGACACCACATATAAAACAGAACATTTTCATATTAGTGTCTACCACATTTTATTTACCACCCACTTTCTTTTTAGGTAGCCAGTATCTTGATATGAGGATGCCCTAGAAAGGAGATGTGGCAGGGTTTTTTGAGTGACAAATTAGGCTGGTTAGCTCCTGTTGTTATATCTTGTTCTCTTACCACCTTTTTTTGATTTGGAGTTTTTACCACTAGGACTTTTCAACACAAATCTGCCTCATATTCTCACTCTGCAAAGGACAGACAAGTGATCATACAGAGAACAACTGGGCAGTTCTGTAAAATTTTAAATATATCCTCTTTCAGTGCTGAAGTATGTATTTTTCATGCCTTAACAGAACAAGTTCACTAGGCTAGCACAACTGGAATTCATACAGCTTTTGGGTTTTTTCAGATGGAAGAACAATGGTCCTGTGACCATCATGCAGAAATACTCTCAGCTGTTCAGGTAGCAGAAATAAAGCCCAAAACTGAAGGTAAGATTTTGATTGATTTTGTGAAATATATACAGTTAAAGCAAAATTGCTTTGTGACTTTTAAATTCACAAATACCTTAGGTAAAAACAGCTAAAAATTACACTGTGTAGCTCGGGATCAGGCTGCTAACTTAAATATCTGCAATAACAGATATTAAACAAGTACACAATCACTGTCAGCTGTCTTTAATACCTTGAACAATTTTTTTAAAAACTCTAGCAGTGTGTTCACCTTTAAAAGCACATGTAGAGTGCTGCTCTTGGCATGCATGCTTCTTGCTTCAGAAAGACAATGTTTATTAAAATATTTCTCAGCCTTTTTTCCTCTGCCCTTTGACTCTTGAAAAATTGGAGTGTTTTTGGTTTGGGCCAGGAAAAGATAAAAGGTGATGGGGCCATTAAGACAGTGAGTTTATTTGCAACAGCTTGTAAATTAGAAGGAAACCAATGAATCAGATCTTGGTGAAAAAAAAAACTGTTTGGATCAGATTTCCTAAGAAGATATTTTACTTCATCAATAAATTTGTTTACTAAAATACACCACGGAATGAGGATACAAAATGTGTTACAACAGAAAATGTTCATGCTGACTGCGGCCCGTGCACCTTTTTGGGTGCCTGCTTCGGTGGTTTTGAAGCCTTCCTGGCTGACTGTATTGACTTGCCAGCTTTGGGTGTCGCAAAAGACTTTGCTTCAGGTTTTTTTGGAGTCTTTTTCATGTTTTTTTCTTTTATTGCTTCCTTCGGCTCGCTGACCTGCTTGGCTTTCTTCTCTTTAGATGATGTCTGCAAGTTTGCACACTCTTCTGTAACCTCAGGTTTTGATTTTGGAGTCTCCACCACTAGAGATGGTTTCTTTCTCTTACCGAGGGATGTTTTGGTTTTCTTGCCCAAACTGTCACCTTTTTCTGGATTTGGTTTCATTTTCTGTATTTAACACAAACAAAAAAAATTACCATTCCACACAAGAACCATATTTCCTGTTTTTCAGGAGAAAGGATCAGTCAAAATCATTACAAATGACAAATACTTTCAATTGGACTGTGCCCTAGTTTACTTGAAGTGTGCTAACACATCACTGTTCCCTAACACTGCTCCCTAAGGAGCAATGAACAATTTAAACAGTTCAAAATATTTAGTCGTAACTGAAATTCAAGTTTCTCAATATTATTCAACAATTACCTTAAGGTCAGCTGAGCTCGTTGTTTGTATAGGCACCAGTTGTGGAATTTCTTCATCATCACAATCACCTGGTTCTTGGACTATTTCTACTTTTTCTTTTATCACAGGCTCCTGGGTAGCAGCAGCAGCTTTATTTTCTGCTGTCACAGTGACTTGACTTGACTTCAGTTTTTTACCTGTCTTCTTCACTTTCTTGGGTTTTGTCTTCTAGAATTAATCAGAAGTACATCTCAGACAGATCCCCATACCATTTCTAAATGTATAATAATTGTTTTAATGTAGTTAAAAATTAGATGGCGTAGCAACATTAAAGACTTATTCAATAGACCTGAACTAATCAACGACATGTAAAATATGAAAAAATGCATTGCATAGAGAAGTTTATTTTAAATAGCTCACAACTATAGTAATGTCAAGATTACAGTCTCTAGGTTGAATATTCACGGTCTGAATTCATTTCAGACAAATTAATATAAGCAGAATTCAGTGCAAAGAAATAGCCAATTATTATTTTTAACAAGTATGAGCTCCCCTTATATACACAAATATGAGCTTGAGAATTATTCAGATGCCACTGATTAACCAACAAAGAACAGATGCATAATCTGAATTCACATATATGTTAATGAGTGTATTTTCGGAGGCAAATATGGATAAATGATACAAGCAAAGTTTTAAGAATGAAGCTCAGGTCCCTTGAGTTTAGGTCTAGAAACACTTTATTTATTCCCAGTTTGCTTTAAAACCCGCAAGGGAGTTTCCATGATTTCATTATTATTACTGAATATTTGAAGCCCTGAGGCAGGCTGACCAGTTTTAGCCATAAAAGCCTGGGATCAGATGCTAATGCATTTAAACCAAATGTGACAATGCATAGAAGGAAGACAAAGAACTAGAACTAAATGTTTATGCAAAGTTTGAAGAAATTTTGGTTACCTTGACATCAATTTTCTTGAGAGATGGCTGTTTGTCAAGCTCATCCAGGTTGGAAATATTTGCAGTAAATATTGGAAGTGCAGCTGATTTAAGTGTTTTGAGGTGAATAATTTTCACATTTTTCCATTTCTGCAGAAACAAAACCAGTCTGTTATGTAAAAATAAGGCTGAAGTATGAACCTATTTGTTTGTAATGCAGTCAACCAGCAGTACCTTTGGTAACTTGTTATCAATCACTTTTGCTGCTGCAAGGATATTCTCAAGTATCTCATCCACTTTCATCCCAGTGTGACCTATTTGTGTTGTACTGAAAGAAGAGATGAACAATAATTCCGTATGAGCAAATAAACTTATTTCAAGTTACTTGTTTAGTTTAAGCATACCCAAAAAGACAAAAAGCCCACTTATCTGCAATTATCATAAAGGAGGGATGGCTACTGAAGAAATCTTTTGTGGTAACAGTTAGAAGAGATTCATCTGTATTCATCTTTGCATATTTGGATATGCAACTTCTGCCTGACATTACAAAGCATTACTAGCAATTCAGATCCTTTCAGCTATACAATGCATGAAAAAAATCTTATTAGAATAGACTATTTTGGACATAGAAAAATATTTATTAAATTAAATTAAAATTAATGCTCTTTGACAGTGACAGATACCTGGAAATTCCTCAGGTAAAAGGAAAAAGAGACAAAACCCCTCAACTTCAGAGTAAAACTTAAGTAGAACTACTAATTTAACTATACAGGTAAAGGTTCAAAACATCCCCCATTTGGAATGGTGAGACCCTTAACATTTTTATTCACATATTAAAGGAATAAAAATAACTCACTTAAAATTCCTACAGTTAAGGTAGAACCATCCTTTAAGTGATGTATTAATCTATTTGTACTTACTAACAGCCCCCTTTGTTGTTAACTGGGAGTCTAGTCCCTTGGATATGCTTTTCTAGTTCCTTGGCAAGATCTTTGGCTTTCAGGTTTACAGATAAAGGTACCCTAAAACAAAAAGTGAGACAGGTAAAAAAAGGAAATAATTGAAAAACTCAAAAGAAAACAAATTCCTCCATAACTAAAAAGATTACTACCAAGAAGAATATCTTAAAAATGATAATGCAAGAGTGGATTTCCAAAGTTTAAAGACCTACTTTTTCCTTTCATAGAAGTGTTTTCCTAGATGTGAGGGCAAAAGCCTTCTAATTCGGTCATCAGACAGAAAGAGATCAAAACTGTTCAAGAGGCGCCGCTTCGCTTCATACATTTTATACTCCTTTTTGAGGGTTTTGTATGAGATGATCTGCAACACAAGCACCAGTTTAGTCCCTGCTGCTGAAAATGCAACTTGAAATGCTTCTCAGAACTGCACAGGTTAAAGCTGCATAACTGATAGTCCATCACAGGCATTCTTTTAGAACACTGAAGACAATAAAAAAGTATTAATTTCCTACTGTTTTAAAGAATCAAACAATATGGATCTCTTGCATAGTAACTGCACATCACCAAACTTGAGTACATGAATAACATCTAAATGAAGGTTAAGTATAAAAAGTTGTTTTATGGTTTTATTGCTGGTGACATAATCGATCCAATCCAGCTGCAAAGGGCTCAAGTATCAAATACGAGTTTTCCCAGTTGGTTACTCTAAATATTTAACATCTATCTAGAAACTGTATTTGCTTACTAAAAATCCTGCTTCAAACTGAAGAAATTATTCCAAGTAAACTTCGCATTTTAGAAACAGCACAGTTCAAGTGGTCAGAAAAATCTTACTAGAGAATGTGAACGACAATTAGAATATTAAACAGCATAAAAGAACAACAACTTGTATACTTTTTGGTGGTATCAAAGGAAAGAAATGACAGTATTATACCATCAGGGACCTCCCTTACCCGGCTAATACTTCTGATCCCATTCCGGAGTAGAAGTTTCTTGTACAGATTTTCAGTCTGTTCTGCTGATAAATTTGGTTCATCCTTTGTGAACAGGCAAATCTCAGTTGTTTCTGGTCGAATGCCATGGGGCAGTGGTCTACAATGAGAATACGAGATGCATAAAGAATGTCTAGTAATACACAGGAGATCAGTACCCTTTAACAACGCAGAGAAATGTCTGTATTTAGACTCTGTTAACTACTAAATATTATCAGTGGAACCTACACTTGATAAGTACACAAAACTGTAAAAGTGAAATCATGGAACACCACGGCTCCAGTCAGATACAAGGTGGAATCCTTTTCCTGCCAGCAGCCCTTCCCACACAGGTCCCAAGAGAAGAACCCTCCATGCTCCTCCCTGCATGCCATGGCTGCATCCAGTCATCAGACAAAACTTCCTAACAGCACGGCCCTGACACATGGATGTAAACTTTCTCAATATAGCACAGATACAGTTTAAAAGGAGACTTCCAATTCATATTTAGGTCACAAAGAAGTCTTACTAATGACTGGTGGTGGTGGGTCAGGACAAAGGTGATCTATTTTCTAAAGCTTAAAGACTGAAAGGCACATACCCTGTAACTGGCAACCAAGAGAATCAGTATTCTCCGTGCAAAAAGCTGGCACAGCCTAGCTTCCAGTTATACCAAAATTAGGGGTAAAGCAGTGTTCTGACCTGGCAGTTCTTAGTCACGACATGGAAGCTCCCAGGACCAGGCCGTGGCAGTCAAACCCCTTAAACTCAGAATCTGCAAAATGCTCTTTACCAAGCCAAAGGACACGAGCAATCCCTGTAACCATGCGGCCGGATATCTATATCTTACATTCTGATGACTTTTGCCACCTGCGGGACCTTCCACACCGTCACCGTAAGATGGATGCTCTCGCTCTCGTTGAGGAGCAGCTCGTCTCCCTTGGCCTTGCTTCTGGAGAAAGCCACGAGAGCCTGCACCGCCTTCTTCACCTGCAATGGCACCACAGCGGCAGCAGCCGCAGGTCAAACACCCAGGAGCGCCCGGCCGGCTCCCGGCAGCGCCCGGCCGGCTCCCCGCAGTACCTGGGCACGGTCCAGCCGTTCCTTCCCGCTCGCCATGGTGCCACCGGCGCCACGTGCGGGCTCCGCGCCTGCGTGCGCGACGCTTTCCGGGGCACGGCGGGGCCCGTCCGGGGCGGGGCAGCTCGCAGGGGCGGGGAAGGTCGGACGGGCGGGGCCGGGGCTGGCGGTGCTGGCGGTGCTTTCCACTCGTGCGCTCGGCAGCGTGCGGGATGCGGCAGGGCCGTCCTGTGCTCGCAGGCAGCTTTGCCTCGGCAGGATCACGGGCTAACCGGGCTTGGAGCAGAGTGCTGGAGGCCATCAGTCAGTCCCGCTTCGGCACCAGGGCCAGCCGGAGGTCACGCTGGGTTGCTTAGGCTTGTAGCCACCGTATCCGCACCGTATCCGTGAAAAACGTTTTGTCGTACTCACCTTGTTTTGTTGATGGCGCTCTCCTGGTCCAGCCCCGGATGCTGCTGGCCCCCTTTGCTTCCAGGGGTGGCTGGTGTTTAACGTGCTATGCCCCGGGCGCTTTCCAGCAGAGCTATTCCCCAGCCAGTCATTTTCCAACCTGTGTTGCCGCAAGGGGCTGCTCCTTCCCAAATGCAGGTTTGCATTTGCCTTTACTGAGTATTGACGGGTTTGTGTTGCCGAATCTTTCCAGCCTGCCCAGGTCCCTCTGTTCATGAAGGTAATGACTGCTCCCAAGTTTGATGCCCCCTGCAAACTTGTGACCACGCATCAGTTCACTGTTAGATATACTAAATAGAACGTGTCCCAGGATAAATCCCGGCAGTACCCCATTTGTTACTGGCCTTCAGGTGGAGTACAAGCCATTATCTCTGCCCTCCAAGCCCTGTTACCTGAACAGTGGTTACCCACCTAGTTGGCCACTCAGCACACCAGCATGTTTAGGACGAATTGAGCATGTTCTTCAGATTCCTTCTATCCCTGATTTTACTTCATTTATTTCTGTCCTTTTGCACTGGAGTGCTGTCAAAAATTCCCTGTTTAGCCAGCCCAGTCTCCTGATACATCTACTTGTTTTGCTGAGTATCAGGAGGAACTGTTTGTATGATTGAAGGTGGTTGCCCTTAAATCTGCTGCCAGATTTCCTGAGTTCCTCTGCCATTAAGAGCTGCCTCCCATGGGATCCTGCCCACTGGTTCTCTGAAGAAACCAGAGTCTGTCTCATGGAGTCCAGGGACTATTCTGCTGCTCATTTTTCTCATATGCTCTGTCTTGAACATGTTTCCAGGTCACTACCATTGGGGCAAGCACTGATTATCACATGTCAAACCATTTTTTCCTGTGTGACTAATAAAGGCAGAACTGCTGCATCTCCTGTTCAGTTTAGAAATGCATTGATTGACTACATGGAAATAGCTTAATTGCAGAATGCTTATTCCATTGAGTTCCATGCTGGATAAATACATTGTTCTGAGATAAAATCTAGCCTGGAATTATTTTGGTCTCATTCTCACAGTGCTGTGTGTGCCCTGGCAGCTTTGGATTGTCTGTATTCATCACACACGTAAGCTGCTCTCTGGGTAACACAGCTGTGCATAACCAGGGATAAAATATGTATGATATTAGGAGTCTTAGTCATTCATTCTTCTCTAGATTTTTTCCTGCTCTTTGCCTTTCTATGTATGGTTTTATTCATTCTCATCAGATGTCTTCCAGCAAAATTTGTTGCTCCATCAGTGTGGCCAGTGCAAAGAAAAACTAAAATACCCTAGTTTCTTGGCAAGCTGCTTTATGTAGTAGTGGTTTATATTTTCTTTTTGCTGTTGGTGTTCTTGGAGCAATAATAGAATAGCTGACTTATCCAGACCTAGGAAAGAACTATACAGACATACACTGATTTTAGAGTGAAAAAAAATTCTGGAAAACGGAAGTTTTCCTTTCCTGTTGTGTTATTTGAACAAAACCAAATCAAAACAAAAAAGAAACTGGCTAAGAAAAAGAAAAGTTGTTTTTTATTGCCATGTTGTATGAAGTAGTGATTAGAGAAATTACTGAAGGTGAGGAACATGCAGGGTAGCCAAGGAGGGCAGAACCTTTTCAGTACTGCTGAATTTCTGCGTGTGATACTGGCTGTGGTGCTGTATATTCTGATAATTGTATTAGCCTTGCTTCTATCTTTGCACATTTTAGGGCAGCCATATTTTAATAAAACATTGGCATATTAATGTGACATGTTAAAATAGAAGAAATCAGATGACTGGAACATCTCTCTGAAAATGAGCCAGGATAGTCTTGTAAGATATGATTGAACAGCATGTTTGAAGACTGACTTTACTGGGTCAGTATAACATTAATAGGATAAAACTGAAGGGACTACTACCAGTGACTCAAATTTGAATTTTTCACATATCAGTCTCATCCAAATACACTTTTCTGAAAATTTTTTGTCTGACACGACTAAATTTTACCAGACGTGGTTTAACTGACTTAGTCTAATAACTTTCTCTTGAAAGGTACTTGACATAGCTGAGAGAGCTGTCTTGGAAAAATTAAGATAATCTGTGAATAAGAAATATTTCAGCTTAATACAGCATGCAATGAATATAAACTATTAAAAGAGTATACTTTTAATTTAGCAAAGTCATAAATTTACAGTTACTCCTACAAGAAAATCAGGTTTGTTACTTTTATTGGTGTTATTGCTGTACACTGTCCTGCTGTAGCTCTTAATTTAACTTTTTGGATCATGAAAGTATGTAATTTTCTTTAAGTCATTTATGTTGCTTATTTAAATGCTAAGATCGAAAATAATTGCAGGACGTTCTACCTCGTTACTTGTTTAAGATGCTTCTTTATATGCCTGATTTTATACTTTCACACAGCAAAAGGATTGTACAAGATGCAATTGTTTCTGCTGTAAAGAGATCTTTGAGGTTTAAGGTTATTCAAGTTTTAGTTCCTGGCTTGTGTTCCTCCAGACTATTTGATGGCAATGCCAAAATCCCAGATTTCTGTAAATGTAGTTCTTGCAACAAAACCAGCACAAAGAATATGCAGAGATTAAAACAGGGCTAAGAAGTGCATTACAGGAGAGCTCAGAAGAAAATCTCCCCCCTAGACCAGAGTTCAAGCACTATTTTCCTTCGACTGTGCTCCTTAGCAGTCCTGGAGTCAGCCTCCAGCTCTAACCTGGCTCAGACACGGGGCTTTGGTGCAAGTTATTCACAGGCACCAAGAGGCTGTTCCAAAGGACAGAGCCCCTGGCGCTGAGCAAAGCTGTAAAGCTTTCTTGTTAGAATGCTTTGCCTCAGATCCCTTCTAGGGGCTTAAGAGGTGACAGGAACACTGCCTCAACTACCTTCTTGTCACCCAACAGTTAATCTCTCATGTCTCTTATTACTCTTACTAAGAAGTAGGTGGACTTTTTTTGGGTGTATGGAACTGACAGGAAATGTAGAAAAATTTACATTGGAAGGAAAACCAGTGAAAGGATATGGATTATCAAAAGTTATATATACACAGACAACAGATTTTGGGTTTGTTAGCATAAATTTCTATTTTATGTTAAGACTAGAATCCTTTCTAGTATTTCTTCAGAGGAAAGGTAGTATTTTGTCAGGCTTATAGTGCGATAAAATAAACACAAGGAAAGAAACAGGTTCACAATGTAAAATCTTCAGTAGTAACTCCAGTTTTGTTGGTATATTTTTCTGTACCAAATCCTCTATAGGGTATACAAAAACAGCAGAATAAGTAAGAGCCTTTAAGTACCAGTTCAGGAAGAAAACAGTCTTGTCTGGAGTACACATCATCTGCTTTAACAGCATCATTTCAACAGTCTGTGGCATGAACCGAAAAGCCAGAGTAATACAGATCAAATACCTGGGACATTGAAACAATCTTTTCTTCTTAGGTAATATTCAGTAATAAACACTTATAAAAACACATTTCTCATTGTTAACATAATTTTTAATATATAGACTGGTGCCATAAGTAGTCTAAAATAGAGGTTTTTCATTGAGCAATTTTCACTGGGCTTTTTATCCCACTGAAAAAATTCTGTAGAGGGGCATAAAAATTGTGACCAGCAAATATACCCGTGGATAAACCTCCTTAAAACAGCTATTTTTCTTAAAACACTATTACACCTTCATCAAAAGTTTGCTGTTCAGAAATAAAATTTACTACCAGAGTAAGTTTCAGGAACTGGTGCCATCATGTTTGTGCATCAGTTTCCGATTATCTGCTAAGATGACCAAGGTAGCTGGAATGGTTTCATGTAGACAGTTGATGGCAATGTTACTCAACTGATCGCTGCACCCATTCCTCCAACTACTGTGCTTTACTTCTTGGAGCTTGTAGAAACAAGAAATTATTTTCCTGTTGCCAAATAATTAGTACTGCTGCACATTCAGATATTTTTTTTGGCATTTAATATTTGTTACATATACCAAGGTTTTCAGTTCAAGGACATACAAGGTCTTAATTTATAGAATAATAACTTATGTTTTTGTAAGTTACATCATGGCTAAGCACTCAAGCCGTATCTACATTACAAACTTTGGCCGACAATCAGAAAGGTGTGATCCTCATCAGTATCGCACTGCAAATGCCATTATACTGAAGAAAAAAACCAACCAAAGACAATCTCTCCTTTCTGCACAAACATGCTCAGAGTTTTGCTGGTATGAGTTAAAGCTACACCATGGGAATATCCTGCCAGTATCCCATGCAAACGCAGTTACCCTGGCAGTGCTCCTAGGGGTGCTGTATCTTCAATCCAACTTTTATTTCCTCTTTTTTTCCCCCCTTCCTTTCAACTATTGTGGTTGCACAGCTCCTTAATTTTTGTTTAATCTTCAAAGCAGCACACCACATTTTCACAAAAGGAAGTATTCAAAATGGTCATTTAAAAAAGTTTATTACATCAGTGAATTAGCAAATAATATTTATTTCCAACAAAGCCACATTATCTTTGTCTTCTTTCATCTAGATTTAGCTGTATTTAATAGTAGCAAAAATGGGACTATAAAATGTAGAATGGGGATGAAATGAAAAAGTTGAGATGTAATCTGAGGACTATTCAATTACAATGTACTTCCAGCTCTTCTACCCAAAATGCAGCCAATTAGTGTACATTTATGCCTTACATTTTCATGTATTTGGTATAGAATGCAAATATTTTATATCCAAATAAAAACCTCCTACAGGATAAGGAGTATCTTTAATTGCATAATGTGGATTCTGTTAATGAATTGGTAATAATACAGCTTCTCCCTTTACAAACAAGGTGACATTAACTGGAATTATGGAAATGGTAATCAAATGCACTAGATGGGATGAATAATGGAAATACTCAGGCTTTCTATCTACTGATACTCCAACCCACCAGGTGATCATTCAGTTTAATATTAAATACTCAGTCCAGCCTCAAAATAATGAAGTTTTAAAATCCCACATTAAGTTTGTTCAACAGTGGAAAACTGATGCTGGAACATCATGTAGTCTTCAGATACACTTCAATGCCTTTAAAAAAAAAGGTTTTAAAGGACCTAACAATTTAGCAATCTAACTGAAAGTATTCTCCAATAATGGTCTTTGCAAATTTCAAATCCATGAGCTTACTTCAAGAAAACAGTCAGATATCTGGAAATCTTGTCAGTCCAGAATATGAACAAGACAGTAAGTTTCCTTGGCTTTCAATTTCTTCATTAGTTTAAGATCCAAGGAACCACGGGTTTTGTTCACTTGGTAGAAAAAAAAAGTTACTTTTTAAACTCTGATTTATCAAAAAAATAAAAGCCCAGAGATTTGCAGACATAATAAAATTTATTTAAATTCCATGCATTACGGTAGCTACAAGTGTAGTCATATGAAACTGAAGGACAATAACTTCTTCTGTCCATACAATGTAGCTGTAAGTGAAATGAATGGGAGTTCCACAGTTACAAAGAAACAAACAAAACAAACCAAAAAAATCCCAAAAAAGGTAAATCTGTTTCAGTTTTGAGTTTCAATTCAGATACAGTCACTAGACCGTAAACTTTTGGGGGAGAAGATGGGCTCACCAATTTTACAGCTGATAATGTTTAGTTTAAGATATTCTGAAGAAGCTCAGAAGATATCTTTTAATAATTACTACTAATATTCTGGAAAATGAAAAAAATCCCTTAGCTTTCATCCTAATTGTTAGAATCAGGACAGCAATTGCAGACAGTCCATTTTCAAAGTGCAGCTAAATAGGGTTTTATTATGCAGCTCCTTCAAGTTGTACTGAGTAAGCTTTACTTTGAACCAGTTTTGCTTTAGTTTCTCGAGAAAAACTTGACTGGTCCTCATAAGCTTACATTGCCTTTTGATATGCAAAAATTTACAGACTGTGCTTGATTCTGACCCTCCCATATTTCAGTATGTGCAAACTCTTAGGGATTTAAATAGTCTTTCTCCCTCTCAGTTCAGACTGATCTTTAAAACAGCAAAGGATTATCCAGTCCTCTAAATTAAAGACAGGGTGAACTGAGTAATTTATGTAACTGGCACTTTTTAATTGGCCCAGTTCTCCCACAAAATGTAGCTCTTATAAATACTAATAGGCACTATTGCCACAGATTCTCTTATTTTTGCAAGTTTCACTGATTTACTGGTTGTTAGCATTTTCTGCAGTTAAGAATTTAATAATGCTGAACTTTTATAAAGACACAATATGTAGTTCTAGCTTTCAAAATTGACTTCCCTGTGTCTAGTAATGATGTTAGGTCAACCTAAATTTGCTGGAGATATTAACAAATGTAAAGCTAATGAAGGTGCCACGTTTGCATGAATGTTTTTTAATTTTCAGAATGCATTCAAGAAAGAGAAGGGGCAAACCTAATTATTCTAATACAAACTTGGTTGAGTGCCCAATTGCCTCATTTAAAACTGTGTGTGTGGGGAGGCTGAGGAGTTTAGAAAAGTCCAAGTAACCAAATATCTGGGTTACTGGGAAGTTAAAAAGCTAATGCAACTGCGTTACATCCGGATAAAAAACATTATTCAAAAGCAATTCCAATAACGAAAAAGATTTCAAATTGAATAGTTTATTAACATGGTAGTCATCTTTGTAACATGTGCACACACACTCGCACACTCTGAATGATCTGCCTGGAAAAAAGAGGTCTTACTATAGATGCTGGGGGAAATTAAACATTAAAAATCCTTTAGATTTTCATAATTATAGGCAATTAAGTCCACATCACTTACAAAGCTATTGCCGAATCTTTCCAAGGAAGCAGAATTTGGGAGAAAAAAAAAATTCGTTTTGGGAAAATTCAACAGTGGCATAGCAGAGCTCTCAATATGAGAAAGCTGACATAATGTGGACCTTTGCTGTGAAATTTGTCTTTGCAAAATATGGGGAGAAGTTTATCAATGGGCAGAAAATAAGACGGCGGTGTGAAGTAGGCTTTTGCTGAGTCGATTTTCCTCACAGTATTGTGCGGGGTCATTGAGAAAAATGCTTAGTCCTTCTCTGGAACCAGTTTCAGAACTTTTCCAATTGCAATGGTCTTACCTAAACCAAGGAGACAAACAGCAGAGTTATATTTACTGTGAGAGGACATCTCTAAGAACATGAAAACCTGCCCCAAGATACAGGCTCTCAAGTACTAGAAAGCACAGAGAATAAATTATTACGTTGTAGCATCAATGTATTTTAAAAGCATGATAAAATTTTAAAAATAGTAAGCCTGCTATTCTGACAGCAAAGAACACAATGTGGATTGTGGAAAGCCTGCTTCTATACTCATCATAAGAAGAAGTCAAAGCAGAATCACTAGCAGATATGTTTACTGCTTTTAAAATAATTTATTTTAAACATATCCCACAAATCTCTGAGTTTTGCCAGGGTGTGCATGTTAAAGCCCAGCATATAATCCCCCTGGGATTTTTCGACTTTAAATAGTGAAACTATGGTATTCATATTGTAGGTGGACGTTCCAGGACACATTAAAAAACCACTGCTGGTTATTTTTCCAATCCAGTTTTTTGTTTCACAACTCACATTTCTGTACATTATTCAAGTAAAACTGTCTCTCTGTTACTAGCAAGGACTCTGCACAATGACAACAATTTGCTTAGATTTACTTTTCCTTTGTTAACCAGGGAGTGATTTCCACTAGATAACAGCATTTTAATACCTCACTGCCATGCAGCTCCGAGTTCAAGTAAGTTTTTGCAGCAGTCAGTGCCTGCTGCTGAAGCAGCCTTACCCTCATCCCTTAAGGTGAAGCGACCCATCTGAGGGAAATCTTTGAATGTCTCAAGGCAGATCGTTCCTGCTGTCCTTAAACGGGCAATGCAGACTTGATCTTGTTTCACAAAACGGGGCCGTGTCTTACTTTTTTCTCCTGTTTTTTTGTCTACCAAGCAGATTAAGGCCTGTATAAGGAAAAAAAAATAAGGGTTATTTTTCTTTACAAACAAACTGAATTTGTCTGAGAATGAATATACTTACAAATACATGAAAAAGTTTGCATGATTTATTCAGTCATGTCGTACACCACTTTTCAGAAGCCTTATGCTAACAGTTACAGCCATTTTTGTTTGTGTTAGAGCACAACCAAGAATTCCATTCAAGACTGGAGCTTTGTTGCTTTAGTTGCCCTACAGATGTATGACATGACAGAACTCTCCATCCCAACAATGGGATTGTTTATTTTTCAGCACAACTTAAAATGACACTTACTGTTATCTCAACTTCTTCAATACAGGTGTGGATGTGCAGCACTGCATTATAACCTGGGCAGATAATGGATTTGTGCTCAATTATCACTATCTGTAAAACAATTCAAAATAAGTGCATTTTTCCTAATTTCAATTATAAAAGAACAGAGAATAATCAATGCAGAGCTATATTAAAAAGTCTATTGAACAATATACACACAAATTTTTGTCAAAAAGCCAAAATTTGTAAGTCGTTAGTTTATAATATGAAAGTAAAAAACTGAGGAACTGGCCTGATGAGGTCTTGCTTTCACCATTATAAGTACCTAAAACTTCATTGAGAAGTTACATTCAAAACAACTTAGATTTTAAAATCTCAAATAAATGTCAGTGTTATAAGTATATATGTTATTGCCCATTTAGAGATATAGCAGTGAATAAGAAATCTGAACTGACACTTCAAATTACTGAAGTTTTAGATTTGGCAAGACATAAAATATTTCTATGGTTTTTACCCCTCTATACAGAAATTAAATGTTGTTACTCTACCTGGGCATCAAACGTACGTCCAGAATGACAAAGGTTGTTGAGATCACAGAGAATAAATCCTGGAAGGATCTCTTCCTCTTCAATTCCCTTCAGTCTGATCTTTAGATTTTCACCTGGGGCTACTGAGTCAGTTTCTACATCATCAGAAAGGATTCCAAGAACTTCCACATTGTGCTTAAAGAAAAACACATAGTTTTGCATTGTGAATATTTTAGTCTGGTGCAAAATAGCTGTAATATAACAGTATTTCAATAAATAATTCCATTACAGTTTAGGTTCATGATATTTGGTTCTGTCAAGCTTCAGAAAATTTAAAATATTGGAATGATGAATTACTAATACTTGAATTTTTTAAAAAGAAGCTTTTTCAAGTTTTTTTTTTCCTGTTTCCCTTTGGAGGAAAGAAAAAAAGAGGGAAAGGGGGAAAGAAATAAACTGTTGAGCAACATTAACCCACAGCAAGCACACGGTTTAGTCAGCCAACTGTACAAACATGAAATAAAACCCAGTTGAAGTGATGATTTGTAGGCCAGCAACTGAGTTTACTAAGGCAGGAGAACCCAAGTTCTGACTGCTAAGGAGCTACACACACCCTCTGTCCCCAGAAACATCACCCATGTAAAACATGAGAGCTTTGTTGTGTTCAACAGAGCAACAGAACATTTTCTGATTTCAACTAATGAGTATCTTTAAGAACCAAGTATCTTTTTTATGGTAGTAGATTTTAACAATATCTAAACCTTATCATACCTTGTTTGGCATCATCACAAGCTGTTGTCCTTTGCAAATAGAGCCCGACTCCAGCTTCCCAAGGACCACAGTGCCCATGTCCTTCACAAAAAGAAACCATTACATAGCAACTGAAAACATTTTCCTAAAGAATCCATTCTATTTATGATTTACTTCTGAGTCTGATTACTTAACTCTATGAATATCTAGCACTGCTAGACTTAGTATTTTGGAAATTGTTCTCATGAAAGATTACTCATTTTAGGAGTTTCATATAATGACAATATTATTTACTTCCCCTTGCCTCCTCTATTCTACAATTGGAAATGTAACATTAGCAAAGAAAAAAGATATCCTCTAAAAGTACAGTAAATAGTCCTTTACTGCTTTCTGAAAACACTCTTTATACTTTCTATGTTATTATTTTAATCTGTACCTTATATTTATCCACAATTGGCAGCCTGATTGGTCCATCAACTGAACGGTTGAAGTTTGGCAAATTATCCAGGTATGGAATAAATGGTAATCCACTAAAAGAGCAGAAGGCATTTGTTTCAGTTTCATGAGCACCCTTCCATTTAAAAAAAATCACTCAGAAAGATAAATGCAGTGCAACAAAAAGAATAATTTTCATCTTGTCATCTTTTAGAACAATGACCTCTAGGACAGCTAAATACATTATAACATCCCATCAGTGTCCACTTCACTCCAACCAACATATTAATACCCAGGAAATGCCTGTTTTAAAGTTACATTACAGGAAAATTTTACACAATTATTCCTTTGAGACTCACAACAGATGTGTAATATATTTTGGAAATACAAAACCATAAGCTAGGTCCAAATGTGATTTTCATTAATTCTTTTTTAAGTACACTGAACAATATTGAAAAACATGACATTCACTGAGAGACATGGCTTGTCCCTAATTATAATACAGCTTCAAGCAAACTGTTCACATCAAACAATTACTCATTCTAGCAACGTCAGCTGCAGCAGCAGTGGCAAATTCTAGTGTTCATAAGGCACTGAACTCACACAGCCAAAGAACACTGCTAATATTTTACTAATAATCTTGTGCAGTTTGCAAATGCTTTTCATTGGCACATTGCATGGCTGTGTTCTTGTTGCTCTGGCTATATTTCCTCAAGCACTTTGGCACACAACTATAACATACCACGCTCTGCTACCTCCCAGCTTCACTGAAGCATTTACTTTTATTGAAAAATAGCAAATATTCAAGTTGCTCAATTTAAGATACATACATATACCAAGGACAGAATTCTGACTGTTCTTTAAGGTTTGCTCCAGTCAGTCCTGAGCAGGGCATGAAATGAATGTCCTTTTTGGGATTGAAGCCAACTTTCTTCAAAAATGGCACCAGTTTCTCTTTACATTCCTCATATCTATTAAAATGACAAGCAGATCAAGGTAAATTCCACTTATGCCAGCATAACATAATCTTGTGCTTTAAAAAACATGCAGACATTTCAGTTCCATCAGTTCAGTTACTGTGTTAGCAGCAAGCAAGCCTAATGAAAATCTATTTGCCTATTTGCATCTTCTCCCCAGCCTTCCAGCACAGCTTGGTGTTGTCTATTCCCCTATTCCCCCTCATTCCTCTGCTCCCTAAAGCACTGTCAGCATTCTCCAAACACCTCAAAGACAGGGCTGGGGGAGCAGCAGCACAAGCTGGAACTGCTTAAAGCAGGAGATCCAGGCCAGCACAGCAGGACAGACCAGGCAGACACCTCCTGAGGTCATGCTCCAGGCTGCACTTCAGTGCTGCCTCGGTCTCCTCCAATCTCCTACACAGTTTCTGGAGGTTTCATGCTATTTATTTCTGTCACACTGCCTCCTCTCAGTTTGGGGTGGATTCAGTAATGTCAGAAGGCTGGGGCAGGACCACAACAGAGAACTGGGCGTGCCTTAGTCTCTTGGTGAAACAGGCTGACATTCCAAGGTTGCACAGGCCCTCATGGCTTCCCACTAAAACTTCCCCAATCCTGGGCAGAACACACAGCAGGTTCTCTGACAACTCTGGCAACCTCGACTACTGAAAACACAATCACTTCCTTTTTTAGACTCAGTATAAAGTTTCCAAGTCAACAATTAAACTATGCTAGAATGCATGGGTTTGTTAGATCTATGTCTGCATGGATCCAAGCAGTTGCCAGTGAATGCTAGAGTGTAGAACTTCCAGCTTAATTGAGAGGCACTGTCCTAGGCACGGAGCTTCTGGTTTTCCTGCCAGTTTCATAACCTGTCTTTAGTCTACCAGTCAGCCATTCTTTCAGCAATAACTGGATACAAAAATTACATTATCTAGGAATTATTTTATTATAGTATCTGTCAATGAAGATTAGTTTTAAAATATTAAACTCACCTTTCATTACTCCAGTTTACAGTTGGATCATCCATTTTATTAATAAGAACTATTAAATGCTTTACACCTGCTGTTTTTGCTAACATGGCATGTTCTCTTGTTTGTCCACCTTTCTCAAATCCAGTTTCAAACTCTCCTTTTCTTGCAGAAATAACCTAATTAAAGATATATATTTCAATCAAAGTTCTACAATTATCTAGACAGAACAATCAACAATACTGCCTTATTAAAAAAACTTTGGGTAGTCAGACCTAGTAAAAGCTTCCAACATGCACTAGTATATCCTCAGTATCACCCATTAGTTTCTGCACTGACATGTAAAAAATAACATGACACCTGTGGACAGCTTTAAGAAGCTGTTAAATTACTCCTTGATTCATTCATTTCAGTAAATATAACATTTGAAAATTCTGCCTGATGTAAGTAACCAAAAGAGTAAAGCAGAAAAAAAAAAAAAAAACCCAAACCAAACTGACCAAACAAAAAACCCCCAAAAACCACCAAAAAAACCCATCAAACAAAAAAAAACAACCAGAAACTTAATTCCACAATATATGCAAAATAGAAGAATCTGATTTGTCCTTACCAGCACAGCAAGATCAGCTTGAGAAGCCCCACCAATCATATTTGGAACAAAGCTCTTGTGTCCAGGAGCATCTAAAATAGTGAAGTGTTTCTTCTCCGTTTCAAAATAGGCACGACCCACTTCTACTGTTTTACCTTTGTCTCGTTCTTCTTGGTTCGTGTCTAAGGCCCATGAAAGGTACCTAAAAAATCCCAACCCAAATATTCTATTGTTGTATTAATTATTATTAAATTTATATATAATTTGTTAGTCATAAGAGACCTTTATTTTTTGCTGAATTTTTTTAACCACCTCAGCATTGCTAAAATCAAGTATTTCCAAGACCAACAGTGATTTTCACTGATTTGTGTGTACAGTGAGCCAGTGAGCTGCAGAGCCCATTGCCAGCTCTCCTTCACACACCTACAAGGATTCAATTCCAAAAATTCTAATAAACAATTGTCATTTTCTAAGTTCTTCAGCTATGATCTAACCTCAAATAATTTAAGTTTTGCCTCAGTCTCAGAAACATCTCAGGATCAAATATGAAACAATTCTTCCTTCTCAGCATAATTAACTAAAACATTAGTTCTGATTTGCATATATAATTACTGAGAATTATAGTTATTAGTTCTAATTCATTTGCACATATTAAGCAGAAGTTGGCTATGAAAGATACTCCATCTTTATTCACACTATATTTTCATTATATTGACTCTTGTCCCCTCCCAATAATTTTTCCCAAGTTAGCTTTCAATTAGATAAACTGAAATTAAAAAAAAACCCCATTACTTGGCTCCTTCAGGATTTGTGAAAACTGAACATAAAGAAAAAAAAAATACTCTTACTAAGGATAAAGAAGTGGTAATAACTCCATTGAACTGGTTTCACATAGCAATATTTTTTGCCATTAACAGAAGCTTGTAGACATCCTTGGCTTTTGTTTTGTAGTGACTGGGTGGTGTCTGAAGAGATGCTGCTTGGTGAAAAGAGCTATGTCACCCTTTCTATTCCCCCCCCCAACATGATTCAGTGAGTTCGGGTCAGTGCCCATCCCTGAGGACTCCATTGCTGCTCTATCCCTAAGGAAGTCTTTAGCTGCTCCTTTTCCAGTGCCCTTTGAACCCCTATTATCCTCCAGCTAAAAAGAGAGAGCTTTCAAAAGGGAAACCAATTTTGCAGGAGTTGATTGAAGCAGAAATCAGGCTGCTACATGTGCTGTATATACACACACTGCCCCCCAAAACCATCAACTGACCAAAAAACAAAAAAACCCAAAACAGAGACCCACAAAAAATCCACTCAGGACAAGAGCACCATTTTGCTTAGAGGAAGCCAGGACTACTGAGACAGAGACTAAAACCAGTTTCATTGCAGTAAAGGGCAAAGTGTGCTACTATCTTCACAAAGTTCATACCATGTTTCTCTGTTTTTTTCTTTAGCTTCTCTTTCATATTTTTCAAGTGTTCTTTTGTCAACCATTCCTGTCAAATACCTAAGAGGGAAAACAAACGTGCAGTTTTACACAAAGCAGAAAGATATTTCCAAGTACGTAAATCTTATACAATCCCTACAGATTATTATGATTGAGAAATAAAGATTTTTTTTTTTAATCTTCACAGAAAGAACAAAGTTTAACCAATGATATAAAGCAGTTTCAAATGGCATTTTAAAATACACAGAAAACCAGCCATGTTCTAAGAAAGTGATTAATTTTTAAAATTTGATAGTTTACTTTTGCATAGTTACTTCTATTAGTGAAAATCCTATAGCAATAACATTAATGTGCTGGAATTAAGAAATTTCAAAGAACAATAACTACCTGAATTGACAAGGATAGAAATATTCTGTTACAGAAGTATTATACATGCTGATTAAAGCCACAAAGAAAATATTTCTCATTTTAATTGATGTTTTTAATTCACAAGAACATGGAATCTAAAAATTTAGGAGTTTCCTTACATTATTTGTCCTCCAATAGTTGACTTGCCAGCGTCTAAAAAAAAATTAATTCAAATCATCAACAATGTACAACTCTAGAAACAGCAGACCATTACAAACTAAGTCATCTAGTTTATTTCCAAATTATTTATTTTTTGAACCATAATCTAAGTTTTTGGAAGCGTCTTGCACCTTTCCCTTATTCCCATTATAATTTGTTGTCAATTGAATTACGCCAAATTTTGAACATGCTGTTTTCATAAATTCAGCATTATCCATAACTAAAGCCCCTCACCAAGCAATGATCCAGCTAAAACCAGGGTCTAGAGTGTGGGAAGCTCTTGCAAAATCCTCTTCCCTGCTTACTTTATCCCTTGTCCCTAACTTGTGGGGCCTGCTCTTCAATATTGGGATGCACCTCTGCCCACAGCCCCTTTACTTTGTGTGACTCCATTCTAAATTTACCCAAGGACTAAATTACAGTACTTTTAAGATGGTAAGTAACTATAGAAATGAAAACACAGAATTTACTGTGTAACTTGTGATTCAATAATTCTTCTCTACTTCTGACACCACCCAAATTTTTATGAAGCTTGTTGAAACTATTAAATGAAGATATTTTGCTATAAATGCTTCTTTTAACTATGAATTATCTTAAGCTATTGTTGTAACCCCACAAATTTTAGTATTCAGAACAATAATTTTTTAATCTAATAGCGACAACCATTTTTACTTAAAATAAGCAGAAAAGAAGCACCGTTTTCTGATTTTGTTCTTTAGATCAAACACAGATGTGTCACTTCAGCACTCAACAGGAGGAGGTACTTGAGAAATCATGAACACAGGCACTGTTGTGTCCAAGAGAACACATTCTTGGTACTCTACCCCTGACAGACCTTCAAATTTTTCATTTTCCAGAGCAGCTTCATTAGAATGAATGCTCTTGTGAGCCTCAGGACATGGTTAATATGAAGAACAGCATTCATTTCTAATCTTGGAGTTCTAGATAATGCACAACAGATAGATCCAATTGCTTCACCTTCATTACAACTTACCTACATGTCCAATGAATACTACATTTACGTGCTCTTTCTTAGGAGCACCTGGAGGTGCTACAACAGACTTCGGTTTTGGTATTTCCTCCTCCTCTTCCATCATTTCCTGAGCGCTCTCTTCAGAAGGCCCCGCATCCCCTGCAGGACCACCTCCTAGCTCTGCTTCACTGGGTTCTTCTTTGTGGTCCCATGACTCTTCTGGGGACATTTCTGTCTCTCCATTTTCCACTAAAAATGAACCAATTAGATATATTCAAATAGATAAAGAACTGAAAAAATAATTACTCTGGGGAAAAGCCCCTGCCCCAAAGGTGAAATCACAAGGCTTTAACTACCAGGTCTGTTAACATTTTCCTAGAGAAAAAGAGACAACAATTATTAATACCAGGAGCTTTCAAGCTACCTTGTGTGCTGACGTAAGAAATCTAGGATACAGAAACTTCTGTTTTAACAAGGCAATTTTCCAAAGAAAAAGCAAATCTGAAGATCCACTCAGACCAGCACAGTAGTCTGAATCCAGACACACACTACCATACGTTTAGAAAGCAAAGGAGAGGAATTACAGTTTAAGATCACTCATAAGCCATATAAAAACAATGAGAAAGATACAATTGCCATGCTCTGATTGTTCAAGTTGCTGACTACTTTAAAGTTTTTTGCTAATCACCATTCCACACATGTTAATGGGGCTATTTTGTAATATGAAATTATTTTTTAATAAAGCACTGATCATTTTACAGTGTCCAAGTAAACCAACTGCAGCTCTCAATGCATACTCGTGCTCAATTACCTCTTTCCTCATCCAAGTATAAAGATACAACAAAAAACACCAAGGACTATTTGCAACTGTAAAGGCTCTACTATTTTGTTTGCAGTGATTCAGCAAAAGCAGTGCAGTAGTACATTATAGTACTGTCATAGTGAAAAAAAACAATTCTTGTCTTACCAACAGATTCTGAAATTTCCATGTTAACAGCAGCATTTGAACCTAGGAGAAAAAAGGGGGAAAAAAGAATCATTAAAGGCACATACTTACCATGACAGTAATTAAGAACAAAGAAAAATGAGTGACTAAATAATTAAAAGGATAGTTCAGATGTTTTGGCACTTGCCAAAGTTTTTCAATATACAGGTTCATTTTGAAAATTCACGCTTCACACTAGTTTTATGATCTTCCATAAGCCACTTTATGAGCCTTTCTCAACTGCCTATAAAACTGTATAACTACAAATAAATAACTACAGATAATCACATTGCCTTACAAGAGTAGTATGAGGATAATGAAGACTAGAAAAAGTTTATAAAGATTTAAAAGAGATTATTTGCAATATTTTTAAAAAAATCATGTAATGAACATCACAAAAACACATACCTTCACAAGAGGCAGTCTGCTCCTCTGGAGAAGGCTCTACAGGTGCACCTGTAGAGAAAAAAAAAGTTTTTCTTTTAAAGTACAATGATGTGACCAATTTCTAAACTTTGCCGTAAAAGATCATCTCCCAGCTTTATTGCAAGAAGCGTATGGAAAGAATAACCACTTCCCTCCCCGCCAAGTGGTACCTAAACACAGCCTCTAAGCACGAATACTGCTAAAGAACACTGCCTAAACACGGTGAAAATAATTTTTCCCCCTGCATGGAAAGATACACTTAAAGCAAGCAATTTTTCTATACATAGTATTTTACTGCCCATCCTTTTTGAGCATGCTGGCTATTGGTAAGTGTTAGTGTCTAACTGGTGTTTAAAAACACCAAAGCAGTTTCACTGTATCCAAAGACACAATGTGGTGTCACAACTGCAGGGAAAGGTTCTGCCAGCTGCTGCTTACAGCCATGTCTACACTACTCTTATGCCTCACTTCCACTAAACGTTGAGTAGAAAATAGAAACAAGCTATTAAAAACAAATTCTTAGCATTCTCTGTAGTTATTAGGGTCGAGGGATGATAAACTCATTCAGATGTCTGGTAAGTTTGCCTGTCCTCTTAAACACCACAGCACAGTCCCATTATGTAGAGAGCAATCTCACCGGTCATGTGTATCTATCAAAGCCACAAGTATGTTTTTTTGGATAAATTACTCAACTCTCTCATGCACTGAACCATGACACTACATTTTATGCCAAGGTGTAACTAATTATTAAACCTACAAGGAGTGATACATTTCAATTAACACACCATTCAATGTTTTGGGATGTTATTTAATATGATCAAGGGTCCTTTTTTTTCAACCCCAAAATTCATACCCTCTGTTTAGCTGTACTCCAGCTCCCCTTCAACTGAATTCTAAACACAGATCTTAGAGCATCACTTGCTCTATACGCATGATGGGACCTGAAGATGAAACAAATCCCCTCAAAAGAACAAATCCATACACAGAAGGACCTGATTCTAAGCCTCTTTGCTTTTGCACTGTTTGCGTATTTGCTGCAGACTTCTCTAAAGTGGAGCAGCGCCGGGAGAGCTGGCAGGGGGCCAGAGGACAGGGCTTTGCAGGCAGGGTGAATGTGGGTCACAGCACAACATCCAGTGGCCAGCAGCAAACCAGGGAGGGGGCACAGCCATGCCCGACTGAATCCATTCCCTGCACTCCTGTGCTGGATCAGACACGAGCTACACTCCCAAAACAAACCAACCAGACTTTAAGAGAATTATTTAATATAGTCAGTAAAAGCATAAGAATAGAATACCCTTAGATCCTTTTAAAAAAAATGATCTATCACTCTCATTTGGCAGCTGGAAAAGACTCAAATCAGCCCATTTTTGAGTGTGGTAAGCAGGTGGCACAAAATCTAGGTATGAACCTCAAGCCTCCATTTTGTAGCACATCAGAAGATTGTTGGCTATTTCACACATACTGTGGTTGGGATGCATAAATATCTTAATTACAATATTATTTCAACAAGCTTTTGATTTCACTCCAGAAGTTTGTCTATAATGAAAAATGTATCAAACAGCAGTATTAATGCAGTTGCCTTGAAACAGAAGTTCTGCAAGTGGCTGGAGAGATAGTAATTTCTTAGAAATATATTGTCAATCAACAGCATTCATACAGACTCAGTTTTTACTTTCTGGTCTGCAATACAGCAGGTATGCAGACAGGAAAAATTATTCACAACTAACATAGAGGAAGTAAAAAAAAAAAAGTCCCTCTGTAAATTTTGTACAGGTCTAGCACAGGAGAGTCAATAAGACAGTTGGTGCATGGATGCTAAAGAGTACTAGTGCCACACAACCAGTGGGCAACAGATACTCAGATGTAACCACAGCCATTTATTCAACTCTGGTCACTTTGGTACACAAGTAGCAGATGTGCTTTGGAAGAGGAAACTGAATTATATCAAACATATACTGTTTCTTCAAAGCAGAAAGAAACATAAACCACTCACTAAAAAGAATTATTCTCAAGAAATCAAGTAAATAAATAAAGAACCTTAATTTCAAAACTAACATGCTCTAAGTGACAAAAATAAACACTTTCTGCAGTAATTGTTTACTTCTGATAAACAATTTCAGGTTGTCGGGTTATTTCAGACATTAGAACATTTCAGACAAAGGCTTTACCATTTACTCTGTGTGGAAGTGAACAGATTGCCTGCAATGTGCCTTAAGATCACCACCTGAAAAGAAGGATGCAATCCCACTGCTTCCTATGACCACAGGGCTGGTGCATTTTGGTCTGTCACCTCTTCTCATTTGTGAAGATCATTCAGAAAGGAATCTTTCATATCAGTGGGATTCAAAACATACTTTGTAGAAAATCTGGTTTTAAAGTCAGGACATGCCTTAAGTGACACCAATTTTTTAATGCCTCAAATTATTGGATTTACACATGATAAGCAACTGCTGGATTTTACACCTAACCACACTCCATCTCTCCTTCAAGCCCTAAGTCAAGAACTGCTGTTGCAACCTTATCCGCGGTATTACATGGAGTGAGCGGTTTATCTTTAGTCCTGCTCAACATCAGAGCCTTAGGACATTTTTTGGAATATCTTTGTTGTCAATGCCAAAGGCAAAAATGGATACAGATGCTGCATTTATATACTGGTGCCATCAGACAATGACATTATGTAATTCAGAGTCTTGTATGGAAAAGGTAATTGTGGGGATTTTTTAAAGGTAAAATTCACTGGAAGAGTATGCATACTACCAATACAGAGTCCAAAATTGCACAACTTGTAAAATATGATGACTGAACTCTTTAAATACATCTCAGGTCCTAAAGAACACCCTCTGCCTACTTCATTCACACAGCATTCTACTACAGCTGATGAGTTTGATGCATATCACACCAAGTTTTGTACTTGTTTGCATTTTTGTTGTACAACCAAAGCTACACAGGTACAACAAATTTAAACTTATCATCCAACCTCTGAAAATACTGTTTTAAAAGACTATAAGCCAGGAAGTTTGCAGCATTAACATATTAAAATGCTTGCAGATAAACAATAGAAGATTGCTTTTTAATTAAATTTCTATTAGAATGTAGCACATAGTTATACAATAGTCATACAGTCTCAACAGTTTTCATGCATTACATAACAGATATTTGCCCCCCTTTTTAAAAATGAAAGCATAAAGGGAATTACAGCAGAGTAAAAAATAATAGTCTGCATCAAACACACACAGCGTGAAAAGCAGAATAAAAAAACCCCAAGAGATTCTTAGATAACAAAAACACACAAAAATTACGTCAAGCACAAATAAGTGCTACAGCTAAACAAAGTGCTTTATATTCAATATTTAAATTGTACAGAAAGGTTTCCAGGAGTTCACTGTAAGGCAGTTGCTTTGAAAGTTAAACCCAAAATTATGTTCTTCTCTCTGCCCTGCTTTATAGCCCATGCCCCAGCTTCACCGGTGGACACACCAGTTTTTAAAATGCATCAATGCAAGAGCAGCTTTAATAGTTTAACACGACTCTGTAAAATCCACAAAAAAAAATCACCACTTGTTTCATACTCCTAGGATTTTATTACATGCTAGCTTAGTAAAAGACCCACCTTTTTCCTTCCCCAGTGAGGACACACCTTAAGTTTATCTTATCTAAACTTGACATGCTTCTTAACAACTAAGTTTAAGAAAGCTTTTGGGGATTTTCAGAGAATATACTGAAGCTCTCTTTTGCTTAAGGCCAAGTATTAGTGCTCAGTTGATAATTTGATTTTTAAGATAGATAATCAAAAAAACCAAGCTCAGTATTTCAACAGTTCAGGATTCCTCTCTGACAAAGATCTCACATAATGCAGTATCTTTAGTATAACACCTATTTTTAGTATTGCATCACCTGCCCTAAACTAACTTTTGTACTGAAATACAATCACTGTGCTTTTTCCACAGACCTCTTCAAAACATAGTCATTAATTAAATGGACTAAATTATGACTGCTTTATTCCTTTATAATAAAAAACACAAAATAAAACCATCTTTCTATTTTAGTTTCATACAATCAGCTGCTTCTTTTGCTTATATATCTCTCATCACAAAACAGGAGAAAAATGCCAAAATTCCTTAAGTGGAACTGTAAAACCGGATTATATATACAATCCAAGGATATCCCACTTTATTTTTGTGGTCATTTTGATAGAGCAGTCAGGTTTTAAGATAACATCATGCTTTCAAACACATTCAAGCAGTAGCCCAAAGCAGAGTGCCAAACACAGGCTGCCTGTAAGCCCCCAGGAAACTGTGCAGTGCACAGCCAACTCCCAGGGGTTTGTGTCTTTTACTGGAGTCATGCAAGGCCACGAGGGTGATCAATTATTCTAACAGGAGCAACACAATCCTGGCCACCTTCCTGGGGACACTTTAGATGTAGACAAAGGACATCTGTGTAACACATTGGCACCCTGAGTGCATCACACAGGTATTTTATATCTGATCACCTGTCAGTGCCAAGACATCCAGCCTTTCTCTGCACTGACTGTTTCAGAAGTGGCTGTGCAGCTCATCTGTCTAGAGAAGCTGATACAGAAGACTGCTCTAGATAGTCAAGTGCCAACTCAAATCAAGATTTTTCAGATAAGAAGAATTTATCCCATATACTGGCACTGACATTACAACCCTGATTTGCTGCCATGTGAGCAGTTCACATTTGCAGTTCTGAAGGATTAACAGTAGCACTACCAATACTTGTGAGGAAATCATCAGCACATGGCTGTTCCAAGGCTGACATGAACAACCATGTGACCCCGTTTACACAGCAGCTTCTCAAATTGTGGGCTACTAGTCTTAGACAAGCCTTTCTCAGCAAGTTCATACACAAAGTGAAGTCTCTTTAGGACTGAGATGTTGAAGAGTCTCACAGTGTTAAGTGAGATAACAGGCTTTGGGGAACCCAGTGGTACAGATAACTCATCATCCTGCTCTGGAAACAACAGGTTTCAGAACTGAAGCAGAAGATACTGAAACTCCACCTCTTGTGTCTGACTGACATATGGATGTCCCAGCTGCTACAAGGACAGAAAAAATGAGGGCAGGAGAAAGCAGGAAGAAAAATGCAATATCCATTTATTTACAGCACTTGAAGGCTGAGCATGTCCAGCTGCTTGAATGCAACTGTTTCAGAAGTGACTACTGCAGGCAAGTGAGGATATTTAGGGAGTGAAGCAAACAGCGGCATTGAATCCTAAGCCAGATGTTTGCTTGGCTCAGGACTGTAGGTGCAAGTTGTTTAAACTGTAGTCATTAACAAAGACGTTTAGAAATTCATTTGAAGTGGTCAAGAGAACTACCAAATTAAACAGTAGCCCTAATACCACCAAAAGAACAAATGCTCTCTCCTTGCACCAGCTGCTGTGTATCACACTTTTTATTCTCATTACTTTCATACTAATGATGCTTTTTCTCTTGCTACTACCACTACATACTTCAAATCAGTTAACAATTCAGGTTGGAAGGGATCCCAGGAGTTAGCTAGTTTAGTATCCTGCTCCAAGCAGAGTCAACAGTGAATACTTAAAAATTATTTCTGAAAAGAAAAACTAACACAAAATATAGTAAAGACCATACAAGGAAGCTGTGATAACTCTTACCAAGAATGCTGTGAGCATTCAAGAACTATAACAAAAATTGAACCACAAAAATGCAATTGATGCTGCATTTTCAAAAACAATTTGATTCTCTCATACCCATTA
The DNA here is from genome assembly GCA_013397375.1 of Toxostoma redivivum. NCBI lineage: Eukaryota > Metazoa > Chordata > Aves > Passeriformes > Mimidae > Toxostoma > Toxostoma redivivum. Next base: position 588,300 of record VXBI01009565.1, read on the forward strand.
AAAAAAAAAAAAGGAATCTTATTAATGGAAGGTTGGTGTTAACTATTGCCTCTGAACCATGCCTTGATACAGAAACAAAGAAAAAGCCACCCAAACATAATTATCTCCTACATACAACTACAAAATTAATAACACATAGTACAAAAAGAAGTCACAGAAGCTACAGAAGATTGAAGGTGCAAGGCACAGTTGTGACTGTGAACATTTGGAGGCCCTAACACAATCTACTGTCATTTCATTGAGTATCACACCTGGCCTTAATTTAGTTGAGTTTGCTAGTCCAGCAGCTGCCAGAGTCTCCCCCGAAGTACAACATGTCTGTGACACCCTCCCAGTTCACCTGTCAAATAACTGTGCTGCAGCCATGGCTGGCACAGACAGAAAACCAAAAAGTCTTCATTTCACATTTCCAATAGAATCCAACAATGACAGATTTTACACAAATGAGTTTGACTTGGACAGAACTTGATAAAAGCAAGTCCTCATAGCTACAACATCTAGAACATACTGGTTTTAGTGTATTCCTTAGGTTAAAAAATGTAAATAATATGCTTTTCCTATATAATCAAATGATAATTTCAGAATTATTTTGGAATTAAATTATCTCTGAGAAGAAGTTATATTGGTGGTAAACACCAGTCAGCTTTCTTCCTTATGAAATATTACCAATCAAAAGAAAGCATGTGTAAACCAGTTTTAAAGTAAGCTATTAGGAATGCAGGACTCAGGAGTCTCCCAGTTTTAGAAAGTTAACATCTTATTCCACAAATGGCTTCTGAGAGTGCTCCTTCTGTGCTCTAAACATAAATGACAGGAATTTTATTCAAATTACTAGAAATATTAAGTTAATGTGCATGAAAGGAAACACTATTACACATTGCAGCCACACAATGGAATCAGTCCTGTGGAATTTTTATATGCCATGCTGCTACTACACACTTATACTGATCTATAATGGCCTTTGAATTACTAAGGAATTACTACTTGAACAAAATCTCACCAAGGGAAAGTTCCAAGAAGAAAAGCACTACTAGAACTTAAATTTAGGCCACTGAAATTCCTAAAGTGACATCCAACTTTTTGTATTTCTTAAGGTTTAGATTAAGGGTAATTTAAGTTCTCCCCACTACAAACCATGTAATGAAGAGTAAGTGTCACAGAGCACCTAATTCCCTATGAGAACAAAAGCAAACTGGGTTGCTGAAAAGTAACCAATTCAGCGCTATTGTCTTATCACATGTTGTCCTGACTTATTTCCAGAGCAACCTCCACCTAGTTCTTCCAGCCAGGAAAGTAGTTGTCACCTTACACAAACATCTGCAAAGAGAAGACTGTCAATTACCTTCTGTAACCAAGCACATCAGACCTGGAGGAGTAGAATACAGTTTTCCAGTTAGGAAAGAAATAGAATTCTTTTAACTGCAGATTTTGTCTGCCTAATCTTAGGGACATTGAAGCTACTTAGAGAAACTCAAAATCCTAAACCTTAAAGAAGATATAGTAATCAAGGTGAATTCAAACCTGGTAGATTATAGCACTATGTAGAAAATGTACTCAGCAACAAAGACATAAAGCAAAGCTATCCTGATCACTCCAGATGATCACACAGCTTTCAAGTCATCCCTGATTTCTGGAAAGAATTTTTCCAAAATTCAGGCTCATCACAGGCTGCAGAAGTAGCAAAAGAGTGGAGAAAAGTAGAGTGAAGAAATAACGAGTAGGTGAGGAGATGTAGTTTAAATTCCTACCAAAAAAACCAAACTATAAAAGGCCTTCAATGACACCTTACAAAAGCAGTCAGGAGGAAAAAAAATAAAAACTATTCTAGTAATATTCAAAACACTAAGAAAGCTTTCCGTATTGATTAAATAGTTAAAAAAATCAAACATAAATTCAGATTGCAATATCTGAAAAATACAGGAATGGATTTTGAAGATTAGTCAAAGATGCACCACATGTTCATCATAGCCCCAAGCTACGCAGTCTACCTCTACATCTGTGAATTTTAACATATACGTTTATTCTAAATGGAATTTCAGAGTCTGCTCATGGCTTCTCTGAAGTTCATTTTAATGCACTTAGACACTCTTTGCCTACACAGTAGATGAGCTACACTTCTGCTAAAAATCAAGAGAGTTGAACAGCTCTAGAGAATGTATAATCTAACATAATGAACAGGTCAATATTTTGTTACAAAAATATTAGAGCATCATATATAAGTTACAGATTTTAGGTGTTAACGACTATTAGCTTTAGATACTAGGAAGATCAAGCCCAACTAATATATTAAGGCAAAACGTAATAAATAATAAGACACAACCAACAGGAAATCGTGCCAAACATAATGTAGCAAATAGTGTCTTTAGTGAAATTAAATTACTAGAGAAATACCTGAAACACTAGCTTGTTTCTTATTATACAATAGGGATACAGAAAATTAGAGGAAAAGTTAGGAAGATCTCAAACTCCTTAGCAGCAGGAGTGACATTAAAACACTACCACAAAGTTAAGCAGCATATCTGATGTCTGAAAGAACCTTAAGTTTTGAGCTGGAAATGGAAAAGTAGTTCTCCTTTAATTTCCCATATGTAAAGTAAATCTAGTATAAACACTAGTTGTGTACACAAAGATCCTTTTAAATTAAAAGCAGGGTAAATTTTAGGTTATTCCACTAGCTGAGGCCAGCTGGACCAAACTCCTTTCCCTACTAATCCTTTATCGGCATTATGTTAGGAAAAAAAAAATTACTTGATATAATGTTCAAAAAGACATTTAAGATACACCTGAGCCACTGGTGGCTGAAGCAGTGCTTTTCTCCCCAGCAACACTAAACTTACTACCTCCAAAATCTTCAACAACTCCTAGAGTATTATATGTGATATATCATATATATTAATATATTATATTTATTTTATATATTATAGGAAGAGCAGAGCTATGTGGTTTTTCTCATCGTGGGGGATCCTCAGCGAGCAAAGGTCCCAGCGAAACGCACACGGGATCCACGGGGAGCCAGA